>AWUE01021412.1:0-42302 GCA_001974825.2 Corchorus olitorius
TCTTCCTCATGGCAACAGGCTTTTCTCCCAAAACTTTCATCACACATGTTCTAGTCAGATGAAGTTGGGATGGCATCCTCCATGTGGGTGGTGCCATTATCCTCCCAGTGTGGAGTCCAAAGACTTCCATCTTGGTCTCCTGGGGTCTTGTCTGTCTTCATGTTAAGCTCTTCGATGAACACTCTTCTAAGGAGCTGCTTAGCAGTATCATCTATAGCTTCTTGTCTTTCGAAAAGGACGTTTTCAGCTTCGATGTGTTCTAACCTCTTAGCTTCAAACTCTTTCCTTTCTTTGTCTAATTTTGCTTTTTCAAGCAAAATTGATATTTGCCATGGAGGCATATTCTCTGAGATATGGAGTAGATCTTGAGTGGCCTCATGTGATGGCCAGTCTTCAAGTCTTTTGGTCAAAGCTTCATAGGGAAACTTTTGGTAGTATGAATCATCTTCAATACTACAGATCTCGAAATTATCATCTGCTTCATCTTCATCTCCTATGGTTAATGCTCTCATGGCTAATCTTCTATATGCAAGGACTACCTCCTCATTGATGGCGCCTCTGCTTGCTAGTTCTTGGCAAGAATAATCTTCGTTGCCATAGACTATGTCAATCAAAGCTTGCCTTCGATCTTGGAGTTCAACTTCTTTCTTACTTAGCTCGAGCTCTTTGGCTTTGAGCCTTGCTTCTTCAGAAAGGATTCTCTCCTTGCATAGCTTTACTCCCATGTCTGCTAAGTCCATGAGAGATACATCCATCTCGTTGGTAGATGGTGGAACCTTAGAAGGCTCATTTCCACACTTATCAACTTGCATGTCATCCAGTACTTCTTCACTTCGAGCCTTAGCTCTTTTCCGAAGTTCTCGTCTCCTCCAAGTCTTCCTATTCCTTTGAATAGGGTACTTGGGATGTTGCACTTTTGGCCACACACCCTTTGGAGTGTCTGATGGTGGCTTGACCTTTCTTGGTCGTGCATGATCACCCCTCAGCTTCATTTCTTTTCTCACAGCTGCATGGCGGTATTCTTCCTTCTTATGATCCAACCACGGTCTAATCTCATGCTTAGTCCTCTTTGGAAGGGACTTAGAATGATTTTCAACTTGTGGTTGTTGATCATGCTCTCTCTTGGAAGACCTTTGCACCTTGTGATGGGCAGATGAGCTAAGATGAGAAGGAGGTGGCGCCACTTTTGATGATGGCTCGCCATACTCTCTTTTGTTCTGCTTAGGAGGAGGAAAAGAAGTTTCTGGCTTGCCCCCCAAGCTTGGAGTGTGCTTTGCCCTACTTTTTTCCTTCCTTTGGAGTGGAGTCTTTGATGAAAACTCCAACTTTCTTTGAACCTTCTTCTTAGAAGAGGTATCAAGATATTCCACAGGCTTTTCCTCATCCTCAGATGAGAAAATTTCTATCTTCCTCCTTGGTGCATTAAGTTTGTCAGCGGCCGTGTTTGGACTCCAAGGCCGATCTGAACGCACACCCAGGGTTTTTAACTTAGCTTTATCAACCAACTTTTTAGCTTTAGCAGAGTGGTGATAAGACTTACCTTCATGTTGAGGATTGGCTGCCAAGGAGGTGCTTGGAGCCAAGTTTGACCTCTTTGGAGTTGTTTCCCCCTTCTCCTTACTAGCCAGTCGTCCATCCTTTGGGAGGTTGAACGCGACCATGTGGATAGGAGCTGGGAAAGGATTTTTATCAACTCCCATGTCCTTCTTAGGCGCCTCAGGGAATTCAAGATTCCCTTCTCTATCTTTTCTTGTACTATGTTTTTGAACACAGTACAGTTGTTGGTTGGGTGCCTCCAGGAGTCGTGGTACTTGCAGTATTCTCTTCCTTTGATGTCCTCTGGTGAAGGAAGGACATGTCCAGGTGGTAACTTGATCATACCCGACTTATGTAAGAAGTCAAAAACTTCATTTGTTTTTGAAGTATCAAATGAGTATGTTTTGCTTCTGTCATAAGGTTTCTTCTCTGCTTTTCTCTGATACATAGCAGCAAACCTTTCTTGGGTCTAAGGGTGTCCTACTCCTGCCTTCACAAGGCATGGACACTCAATGGGGCGATCTGCCTTGACCTCAGCTATTCCAAGTTCAAAATTTGGCTCTTGATAATAAGTGCCATAAGATGAACTTCTCCTTTCATTCTCCTCACGAAGAAGAGTCTCATATCTTGTCACCTTGGTTGATATCTCAAAGAAGCCTCTAAAGTCAACTCCTTCAAACTTCTTTCGAAGCTCTATGTCAAGTCCATTCTGAGCTAGGCGCACAAATTCTATCTCATGGAGAGGTGTGCGACATTTGTTCCTTAGCTTTTTGAAACGAGCTAAGTACTCCTCAGCTGAGTTGGGTGGTAAATTGATGTACCAAGTAAAAGCTGCACCTGTGACAGAGTTGGGAAATATGCGAAGCTTGTGGTAGCCAGAGTTGGCTTCTCCACATTGCACAGTAAAACGAGCAATGTGCTCCAGAGTTGTCTGCTCGCTAGAGGTTCCAGAAAAGCTTGTGAAGTCAGGGACCTTGTACCCACGAGGCAGAGGATAAAGTCTATCATACTCCTCAGGATAAGGTTTCTGGAAAGATGGCCTGCCTACCCTCCTGTAGGCTGGGCCAATCATGTCTTCAATCATCTCCCTGATGTGGTTCTGATTGACTGGTCCTTGGACATCAGCAACTTGAGGTGGATGGCGCGGAACAGGATGGCGTTGATGGCCATTCCTTGCGCCATTACCATTACCATTCCTCACGTGAGGTGGTACATAGGCTGCAGCTCGAGGACCAACTGGGTTGACTTCCTCTTCCACATTATCATGTGCATGATCAGCTGCTTCTTGGTGCCCAGGGATGAGATAAACTTCATTCTCACCTCTTGCTACTCCTTCCCTATGAGGTGGTAAGTTGTTGTTACCAACCACTTCCACTTGAGGTGGAAATCTTGCCTGGTTGGCACCATTATTGGCTAATGGCGGCACAGGTGGAGGGAGAAGTGCAGGCATGTTGACTTGCCTCGGATCTTAGGCTATCTGTTGGATTTGCCCCCCGAGTCTATCCTCTACTTGACCAATCTAAGCCAGGATGTTCTCACGGTCTTGAATCATCTGCTCTTTAAAAGAGTCACTAGCCTCCATAAGTTGGTCATGAGATGTGTTCATTTGATCTATAGATCTCATAAGTTGTTGCATCCTTTGTTCCTGTGCCAAAGAAATTTCATTCATGACTTCAGTGAGGTATTGCAACAAGATCTTTGAATTAGATTCCAAAGGCAATTGTGAAGGATCTGCCACGTTTTTGCTTCTGGTTTGCATAACATGGCTAGATCTGCCTTCATCAACCTTAGGTGGCATGTTTACCACTTGGTAAGACTTAGAAAGAGGGGAGGGGAGAAGAAAAAGTAAAGAAAAGTTACCCTGAGACGTTGAGAGGAGGAGAGATCTGTTGTCTTGTCCTGCTTCAAGTGCCAGGGAAAGTGATTTGGTGTGGACCTTTGAGTGAGGCAAACACCTTGCTGAGTGACTAGGAGAAAAAGAGCCGGGGATCGCCGGCTATGCGGAGGGAAAGAGAGTACTGAGGGCGCCAGACAAGGAGAGCAGATGTGCTTGTCCCACCGGGCGTGCAAAAAAGAGATGTTGCGCCAAAAATCTCTTGCTAGAGTTTTCGCGGAGAATTCTTTATGACAGCGTAAGGGCGTGCCAGTCAATTTGCTGAAATTGACAAAGAGGTTTGTAAAAACTGGATCTGGTGCGCGGAGCAGCAGATTAAAAGATCAGAACGATTGTGGGGACTGGATCAAAGTCACACCGGAGCATCTAAATCATTGGATCCACACGAACTGCTTCTCAAAATTGGGTCTTCCTCTCTTTGGATCAGATCTGAGAGATCTGCTTTGATTGTGATTGAAATTGAAAAGAAAATAACAAACTGATTTGTTATTTCTAAATGAAGAACACGTGTACAATGTTTGTATGCCCGGAGACAAGATTGAAACAAGAGAAAAACACTAAAAGAGTGTTTGTTTGTCCGGAGACAAGACCTAATCAAGGAAAATTTGATGAACGAGTGAAGAACTCGTGATGAATAAGAGTGAATATGGCGCAGAGCTAGAGAGAAAATAAGTACGGAGCTTGGTTTTTTGCGCGGAGCAAGTTTATAGCTGCAGGAGCTGGTTTTTGATTTCTCGGGAGAAATGTCTGAGATGCGGAATCTGCTGAAACCTGAGAATGGCCTCCCTTTATATAGGGGACGGTTTGGGCTTGAGCATTTAATGTAATTGCCTTGCTGAGAAAGGCAAAATCCTCCTCCTATGCAGATGACAGCTTTCAGGAAAGTGCAGTGAAGCTTCCTTCTTCTTCTGATTGCATCCAACTGCTTGGGAGAGGATTGGACATGCATAAGGGTGCCACTTTGCTAGGATAGGAACCGAAAATCTACCTCCTGGGTAGTTGATGACAATTTTTCCTTCTGCCTATCACATTGCAGCAGGCTTTTGTTGCTTCTTTTGTGTTGAATTTAGCTAATTTGATCAAGTAGTGGCCAATTGACATTATGAATTGAACTCTGATTATCAAAGCCACGAAATTACTCATACTTAGCCATATTTAGCTCTTCAAATCATGAAAATATGAATTAATTAAGAAAATGGCTTAAACCGGGGTGGGAAAGCCATATATGTCCTTAATTGAAAAGAATGCAAAAGTTGCAAACGATCTCGATTTTAACCAGAATTTCACCAGTAGGCTTAGAATATCTCCATAAGATCATGGAAAAAATCTCAAGTGAATTCGAGCTCTCTATCATGGTGAATTTGGTTTCACTCCCGAAAATGTCCTTAACTGAAAACCGGGCATAAGTTTTTATTCCGATGTCAGAATGAGGTGAAATTTTACCAAGATGATCTACATGATCATCATCTCTAGCCTCTTCGATTGGTCAATTTCACTATTTTGTCCTTAATTGAACAAAACACAAGTTGCAATTTCGCCTCCCGGGGAGGGGAGAAGGCTAGGCGATTATTCTACTATGGTTGATCGATTATATGGAGGAGATGTGAGGTTAAAAATCTCATGCCTCTCTCACGTGCATAGATGTTTCTCTTGCTGACAAACTTTAGCTCTCTGCCTCCTTCCTGCAGGAAGAGAAAAATATCTCTCTGCAGGGCAGAGGGCGGCCTCTCCTCTGACTGGGAGACGACTTTGGCCTTGCTATGTATGTCCATGAGGTATTTTTCATTTCATGGTCAGATGGCAAGCAATTTTCTTTTTTTACTTATTTGCCTTCCTAGCAGGCATCAATATCAAAGCAAACTGCTTCTGATTTGATTCTCTTTGCCACTCACCTGGGTAGCAGCGGCATACACAAGAAATTTAATAATAATTATACAAAAAATAATTATTATTTAATTAGTAATTAATTAATTTCAGCCCTTACAATTAATTTACAAGACTTTCCTAATTCAATTTGAACTAGGGTGGTGCAGAAACCTAGTTTCTTTAGGAATTTTGATTAAATCCTAACCACACATCTTGATTATAATTATGATAAGACCAATTTACCCTCAATTGTAAATTGAGGTATAAACAAATTTATAAATTTAAAGAATCTTTAGGTGAAAATTTAATGGATTCTTAAATCCTTAAAAAGGTATAATTTATCCTGATGTTAGAGATGAGATAATCTACCATGCTCTTAAACTTTTTTTCCTTCATTAACAATAAAGTGATGTACATAAATATCGATTGGAACATATCAACAAATTGAAGGTATACCATATATATAGCTTAATTTCACTCATGATGCGAGCTAAACGCGCATGGCATGCAAAAGATTACTTCTTTTGGCCGAATGCAAAAAATTACTTTGTTTTTAAATGAAATCAGTATTATCCATGGCCGTAACACTAACAAAATATAAATATATCTAGAATGGAACTAAGACTGATGAACAAACCTGTCTTTGTAAAAACTACATCTAAGATACAAATTCGCCTCTCCTCTTATATGGTTTAATATCCTTTTTGCCCTCTAAACTTACAGCGTTTGAACGTTTTGTCCCTTGAATTCAATTTTTGGATATTTTGCCCCCTAAACTCTCAAATTTAGACATTTTGCCCCCTCTTAAACGATTAGGCTAACGGTACCGCCATGTCGCTGACGTGGCAATGCCACGTCGGACCAAACAACTGATGTGGCAATGCCACATGCCATTTTTGTGCCATGTGGCATTACCACATTAGCGACATGACGGTGTCGTTAACCTAATTGTTTTAGAAGGGGCAAAACATCCAAAATTGAGAGTTCATGGGAGAAATGTCCAAAATTGAAATTTAGGGGGCAAAACGTCCAAATGCTACAAATTTAAGGGGGAAAATGGTATTTTGCCCCTCTGATATTAATATGTAAGCCAAATTTTCTATGTTTGTTATAAGGAAGAAATGAAATACTGAATATAAAAAAAAAACTTTGATGATTAAATCTCTATTTATAGGGTGATATTTTTTCAATCCTTTCATTTTCTTTTTCTATCAATAAGGATGCACGTTAGTAGTATGTATATTGTATAATAAATCCACATAAACCGCACACATACATTAAATTTGCCCACACAAGAATGGAGAATTATGGATAGTGTATTACCTCCCTTTAGGATGACCATAATTTTGAAATAAACCATATATATGTAATATGTTAACTTTAAAAAGTATGTATATATAGTATGATGGAGTAGCATTTTAAGTTAGTTGCGCCAAAAATCTTTTTTGGTAGAGTTTTTGTGAAAAATTTAATAGTAGTGCAGGGCGTGCTAGTCATTTTGCTGAAAATGACAAAAAAAGTTGTAGAAACATTTTGGTGGTACGCGTAGCACAAAAATAAATCAGAGCGAGTGAATTGCGGGAACTGGATTAAAGTCACACCGGAGCATTTAAATCATCGATCCCAAATTGACTGTAGAAAATAAACGTTTCAAAAGATTTCTTTCTTCGAAAAGAGAGAAATAATAAGCTGGTTGTTATTCATATGAAAAACAGAAAATTAAATGTTTAACGTCTTGAGACGAGATTGAAAGAAAAGAAAAACTCGCGGAGAGTTGATTTAACATCCTAAGACGAAATTGAAGTTGAGAAATATTGAAGAACGAGGCTGGCTCGTGTTGAAAAAAGATAGATTTTGCAGGGTTGCTACAGAAAGTGGCGCAGGGCCAGAGAGAAAATAAGCGCGGAGCTTAGTTTTTTGCGCGGAGCAAATTTGTAGCTGCAGGAGCGTCTTGAAAATTGAAGGGGGAAGGCCCTTTATATAGGGGGCGGCCTAGGCTATGCTATCAAGGCCAACAGCTCCCTTTCTGCTTGCTGACTAAGTATTTGCTGCAATCTGACCTGACTTGCTTGATTAACTTCCCTTTCTAACGATTCAAGGTACCTTCCTGGAAGCTACGGAGAGATTCTGACATGACTTTCAAAGCTAACTATCATCAATGACATCTTCCAAGGCCGACTATCACATATCCAATATGACCTTGGCGCAATCTCCCTCCTTTCTGACTCGGGTCCCGATTGTTCTGCATTGTAGCCTGATTTGCTGTCAAAATAATCAAAATGATCATAACTTTGAATATAACCTCCTAGGCCACGAAATTGATCATAACTTGACCATTCTTAGCCTTCAATTCGATCAGAACAGAGATCGAATTCAAAATTGACTAAACCGGGGTGGAAAGCCTCATGTCCTTAATTGAAAGAAATGCAAAAGTTGCAACCGGTGTCAGATTGAGTCCAAATTTCACCAGTAGGGTTCGGCTACCATATTAAGACCATGGAAAAAATCTTGGTTGAAATTGAGCTCTCTATCATGGTGAAATTGGTTTCACACCCCAAACTGTCCTTAATTGAAAAACGAGCATAAGTTTTTCGTCTTAAGTCAGAGTGAGATGAAATTTTGCCAGAATGATCTATGAGAGTCAAGGATCACAATGGTAAAACCCTTGTTGAAATTGCACCTCTCTAGCCCATTCAATTTTATCAATTTCGCCTTTTGTCCTTAATTGAACAAAATACAAAGTTGTTTTTAATTCAATTGAGATCAAATTTTGGCATGGGCGGTTTGGACTAGGCCATATTGCGCCACATTTCATGCCACATATCCAATTTAGACATGGCTTTATGTATTTCATAAAATTAGGATGGTCGCCATATAAGAATTAAGTCTCTGTCAGAATTGAAGATCATTCAAGATGACTTAAATCCTTTTCTGACCATCATTTATTGAAATAATAATAATTAAAAAATAATTATGATTTTTCAATATTTATTGCTAATTTCGGCCCAATTATAGGAAATTAGGAAAATAAAATTACTTTCCTAATTTAATTATGACAAGGGTGGCATCAAATCTGACCTAGCTTAGATTTTTAGATTAAATCTGAACCACACATCTTGTTCTAACATTATTAAGAACATATTTACTCTCAAATGTAAATTGAGGTATCAATATAAGTAACAACAAATCTCAAAGCACCACGGTTGAATTAGTTTATAGTCAATAATAATACCGTAAAGACAGAGATTGCAAAATGAACATGACCAAAACTCACCTGAACCTACGGTTGACCAGTTTTGCTCATATGAAAACACATACTTAGTATTTGATTCAAACAGGTTGGAGTTTTGAATTGAAATTGGTGTATCTTTCTGTTATTTTGGTGCATCCTTCATATTCTACTATATGAGCCAGAATCTGTTGGAGATTATATGTTTTCCACAAAACTTATTTCTTTGCAAATTTACGTGGATGAGATCCCCTTATAATGTATTACTTACCGATGAGTCATGACATAATACAAGACTAAAGTCCTTTTTTGTCCCCTAAACTTGTCTAAAATTGACATTTTGCCCCATAAACTTTAATTTGGAACTTTTTGCCCCTTAAACTTGCAATATGAGGACATGTTAGTCCCTCTCAAACAATATTGCTGACATGGCAATGCCACATCAGCGTCTTGGTCTGACGTGGCCTTGCCACATGGCATTTTGGTCCAATGTGGCAATGCCACGTGGCATTTTTGGTCCGACGTGGTATTGTCACGTCAGTAATACCGTTTGGGAAGAACTAAAATGTCCTTATATTGCAAGTTTAGGGAGCAAAAGGTCCCAAATTAAAGTTTAGGGACAAAAAGTCAATTTTAGACAAATTTAGAGAGCAAAAGGGACTTTAGTTTATAATACAAACATCACCCATTAGAAAAACTTATGTTTCAGACAGCAAAAGCCACAACCATCATATACACTAGTACAATTATTTTGCGAGAAATTGGTCGTTGGTTGAAGTTGTTTTATCTTAAAAAATACTATAAAGCTAATTAGCTGGGTATGTCTTGGTTGATTAATATATAGCCGTACAAAGTTGAATACTAGTACTCGCGCTACTCGCTGTCTTATGCTTCCTCCAGCAATTGGGCCGCCGCGACTAGGCCTGAGCTTTCCCTAAAGACCCTTAAGGCTTCCTTTGGTGCACTGGGGCGGCAGTTTGCAACTTCAGCCTATAAATGGCTTCTCATCATGATGTTGGTTGCTTAGATACAAAATAACTTATAAGCCGTTTGTCCCATGTGGACACACAAAATTACCAAAAAAACTAGTTTTTATTCACTGGTCCATTTATCAATAGTGGCTTTAAGCCCCTTAAAGCTTCACCGACCAAGTGAAAGAAGTTATTTTGTATCTAAGCAACCAACATCATGATGAGAAGCCATTACCTAAGTTATTTTTTTATCAAAAAAAGTCACGGTGCAAGTAAAAAAAAAGGAGTAAGTTAAAAATAAAATTTTAAAAAAAAATTATTCAATTTTAACTTAGGTTAAGTAATTAATAAAATTTTAATTAGGTGTGGTAGGGTGTAAATTAGGATTTGATGATGATTCAAATTTGATAAGATTTGATTAGATGGCACCATCCTAGTGGAATCCTAAACCACCCCTTTTTAGGATGATCCTAATAGAATTTAATCTCTTTAAACTCCATTAATTTTTATTTTTTGTTATTTATTTTTTCATTTTTTTCTCATCATTATTTTTATCAAATACATGTTTTCATTTTTACCTCAGTACTATGATTTCTATTAAATATCAGTATTTAATCTAATTAAAATCAACTAGTTTTTTGGCCCGCCCTTCGCTGCGGGGTCAAAAATTTTATGAAGTGATCTTTGTGAATCTTTGTTAATCGGACATCTGGATAAAAAATAATATGATATTAAATAGATTGTCAATCGAAATGAAAAAATTTCAAAAGCATTTTTTAGAATTGAAATATAAAAATTAACTTTTGAGTCTTTCATGAAAGTTGTAGAACATAAAATTACCTTTTAATAGACACATGAATTACTTTAATTGGACAAATAGAACAAAGAAAATTTAAAAAAAAATAAAGTGTTAAATCGAGTAAGATAGAATTTGGAAAGGACTAAGTAGCATAAAATAGAAAAGTATGAGGGTGATTTGATAACTAATTCAAATAAGAAAATATTTGTTAATGGAGATCCTGAAACATAAAAATTCCCTTTTGAACCCTTCATGAAACTCGTAGATCAAATTAACTTTCAGGTTCTTCATGAAAGTCTTAGATTATACAGTAACCTTTTAACCGACACTTGAATAACTTTAATTGGACATGTGGATCGAAAATTATATGGTATTAAATAGACCAACAATCGAAACGAACAAATTTAGGAAGCATTTTTTTTGAATTAAAACATAAAAATTTGCTTTTGAGTCCTTCATGAAAGATGTAGATCAGGAAATTACCTTTTAATAGACACATAAATCAACTTAATCGGACAAATAGAACAAAGAATAAAAAAAATAAAGGTTAAACGTTAGATTAAGATAGAATTTATAAAGGACTAAGTAGTATAAAGTAGAAAAGTATGAGAGTCATTTGATAAATAATCCAAATAAGAAAATGTTTGTTAATGGAGATCTTGAAACATAAAAATTCCCTTTAAACCCTTCACGAAACTCGTAGATCAAATTTAGCTTTCGGGTCCTTCATGAAAGTCGTAAATCATGCAATAACCTTTTAACCGACACTTCAATAACTTCAATCGGACATGTGGACAAAAAATTATACGATATTAAATTAGCCGGCTATCAAAACCACAAAATTTCGGAAGCATTTTTTAGAATCAAAAAAATTAAAATTGACTTTTGAGTTCTTAATGAAAATTGTGGATCATGAAATTACCTTTTAATAGATACTTGAATCACATTAATCGGACAAATAGAAAAAAAATACAAAAATAAAAGGTAACGCGTTAAATCGTCTAACCTATAATTGTAAAGGACTAAATAACATAAAGCATAAAAGTATGAGGATCATTAGATAAATAATCCAACAAAAAAGTATTAGTTTATGGAGAATGGGATCCACAAATAGTAACTTTTTAACAAAGTTCCCAAAATACCCTTAATCATCATCCCAAATAACGAAAAAACCGAACATGAAAAGAGTGGGTTGGATTGATTTTTTGGTATTTTCATATCCTCCAAGTTAAATAGTAATAAAATTAATAAGGTTAAATCTTTTGACTGGTTTTTTAGTACTTTCACTTCCTATAATTATTGTTTTTAATTTATAATATAATGAGAAGAGTGGGTTGGATTGGTTTTTTTTTTGTATTTTCATATCCTCCCTTTATTGTTTCTTATAAGCAAATACAACATGAGTTGAGAAACCCAAATTGGATTTGATTGCCATTGGCAAGGTAAGGTGGTTTGTTTGCTAGGTAATTTTAGTAATTAGTTCATTTAAGATCTATGGTATGCCATTAAGATCTAAGTACTTTTCACAACCGATAGAAGAAAGTAATAAATGTCTCCATCCTCTAAGAAGAAGTGGCGGTTTCAATTATAAACAAGAATCATAATACATACAAGCGTGTTGAAAAAAAAAATCATTTCAAACTCTCTTGGCCAAAGGATACCCTTAATTTAAAAGAATAAATGAATTTTTATTTTTATTTTACATAAGAGCAGTCCAAGACCACTTTAGCTAACAATGGCCTTAGCCCTAGACACACCCCTTATGTCTTCTTCAATTAAATAGTGAACATATCCAGAAACCGATCCAATTCAGATACCTCAAAGGATTCTCGTAAAGTCCAACTAGTCAAGTAATCTGCATACATATTGGACTCTCTATATGTATATACCAAATGCACTATTAATTAATTAGGTTGAAGTAAGTCTCGGCATTTTCGGGCAATTGGTGATAATGGATCATTGTAGAATTTTATTTATAGCAACCAGTGAATCTAATTCCAAAATGATCAATCAACCTATATCCATGCTCCCAAGCAAGTCGCATACCATGATAAATGGCGTAGATCTCAACCTATGTGCCCCATCCCGAATATGCAAATAAAGACGGAAAAAAAATATATACAAAGCTTAATATGATCATGATGATTAAAGCATTGACAAAGTAATTAAAAAAATAATAATTAAATACTTTATTGGTATTTTGTATAAGGCTAAATATATAATACACCGTCAGTGGAGTTTAGCAGACTACACATGCGGGTCCTGAAGGGTGACATGTGTCCTCTAAGGACTAGATTGAAATATTTAAAACTTAATTAATTCAAAAAATGGACATGTGTGTCAACTCCACAACCCGCTTGTGGAGTCCAAAATTTACACCGCCGTATCTAAACCTATCAATTAAAGTTAGAAACTTTGGAGCTCATTTAGCTATGCCATGTAGGCAGCACCTCCCTCCTTTTGCTATAATATTTTCTAATATTTGTTCATATTATTTACTTTTAAATTCCCCTATATTATTTATGTTTTTAGCTCTTAATTTTGATTGGTGGAACTGCCTGCTTTGGTTGATTTTTCATGTTGCTGTGTGTGAAAGGGATCTTCTTCTAGGCATGTTGTTCTTATCCTATAAGAATTTAGATTCTACAAGTTATTCAACTGCCATGGTGCTTTAAGTCAAACAGGTTGCCTCATTAATACCTCCCATCGACATCTCATTCCTATACCTTCTATGCCTCGGATGTTGTTGCGATGCAACCCTCCTCATTGAGCCAATCTTATCTTGATATGAAAACCCTTACCCCGCTTCTTAATTCCGCCTCCCCCCTTCTGATGACTATAAATATGAACCCCTGTTCACAGTATTTTGCAATTTCATCAATCTCCTACTTTCTCTTCCTGGTATGTTTTTGTTTAATTTACTTTGATGGTTTCCCATTTTTCTTCTCATAATTGTATTGTTCATGAGTCTCTGTTGGTTAACTGCAGGTATCAAACATGAGGTGTGTTAAGGTTGATTGTGTTTTCTTTGACAGAGATCTCACTTTAATTTACATTGTTGTCTTATTTTTTACCCTAACAATATATATGTATGTTAGATTGAAAATATGCAGTCGAAGAGAATCTCGGAGCTAAGGGATGGTCCTGGTAACAGAGTCACGACTCTGCGAGTTAGCAGATTGTGGGATTGCAAGATTCCCACTTCTGAAGAGGAAGTTGGCATGGCTTTCGTAGGAGTGGATGAGGAGGTGATTCGTGATTGGGTTAAATTGTTGTTGCTTTCTGATATGATTCTTCTCTCGTTTAGTCCTGATTATTTTTTTTATATGATTTTGACAGGGGAATGCTATTCATGTCCATATAAAACAATTTGATGTGAACCTTTTCCGGCCAAGAGTGAAGGAAGGTTATGTTTATCGTATTGCCGGGTTTAAGGTGCAACCCCCAAGGATTAGGCACTTGGCTGTTGAGAAGGATCTGACCCTTTTTTTTTCTTAGCAACACAAAATTTGAAGAGGTGGTTGAAGGCACTGATATCTTTCCTAGATATTTCTTCAATTTTATCAGTGATGAGAAGCTGGGTAATATAGCGAACTCTGACAAGTATTTAGCAGGTAGACACTAACTCTTATGCTTTCGATAGTTATAGGCATTTATGCACCAATCTGCTAACAGTTTGTAGTTGTTTTTAGATGCTATAGGTATGTTGCTCTCAATTGGTGCAGTGCAGACAATTCAATTGTCTAATTCTGAAAGAACTACTGAGAAACGCGATGTATTTATCGAGACACTAAGGTAACATACAAAATACCATCATCCCTTATTGATTTTATAACATTAGTTGATTGTCAGTTTAAATGCTATTTTTTGATGATTCCTGTAGTGGAGAACCTATGAGGGTGACAATATGGGAGTCTTCTTGAAGGTGGACGAGTTAGTGTTGATGCGTCCAAGGCCAATAATGATCTTTGCAGGCATGGTTGTCAAGACATTTGGAGGTAGATCGTATCTCATGTAAGGATGTTTTCTCGATTGATTAAGTTGATGCTTTGAAACTAAATTAGTTGTGTGCTTTCGGGATCATAGGAGAGCTTTACTTGGTCAGTGCCTCAGCTACAAAAATTTATGCCAATCTAGATATTCCTGAAACCTGTGATTTCAAGACGAGGTAAAATAATGTATAGGTTTGTTCCAGTATATTGTTCATGATCTGAATTCATATGAGGGCTTGACAGAAATATTTTATGCCAATTCCTTAGACAAGCTGCCGATGAAGGGGCAGTTGAGTTGCTGCAGGATGTGGATGGCACTCAATTCCAAGCAACACAGTTAAAAACTGTGTCTTTGGGTGAGCTTAACAATATGGAGGCTTCTGACGCCAAAGTAAGGGCATATTTCGGTTCTATGGCTTTTAATTAATTTGATTGTGAATACCATTACAAGTTATTGTCTGCCTTCCAACTTAAGAGATTTGGATGCAAAGCATTTGTGCGTGAGATTGACCCTAAATTCGGATGGTACTATCTAGCATGTAACGAATGTTTTGGAACACTTACACCTGGGGAAATTGGCTATGAATGTTCCATGTGTGGCCCGAAGCCTGCTCTCATGAGGTGAGTCTTTGTTGCTCTTTGTTTCAAGTATTTGTTTCTTGCTTTTTGTTTGAAGTCTTTGTGATTAAGTAGATGTTTATTGTTTCGTTATCCCACTTACAGTATGAGGTTGAATTTAGAACTTGAAGATGAATCTGGGACACTAGACATTGCTATTTTTAACAAGCAAGCTGAGAAGCTTACTGGCACACTTATTATGTCCATTGCCAAATGCCCAGCACCCATCCAGATTTGAGCTGCCAGACAATGTCAAGAGAGTTATTAACAAAAAGTTTTACTTCACTGTTGGCTTCTCACAAAAGGCCATCACTTATAATCTCAAGGTTTTTAAAGTTTATGACAACAAACCAGTTGAAGAGCCTGCCGGGGCAAATTCAGATGCAAAGACTCTTGGTGGGAGTGCCACCCAAGAAAACAACCAGTTTTTGATTGAGCATATTGATGGTGAAGATAAAGGAGTAAGATTAGGCGATCCTGATGATGGCACAGGGTCTGAAGTTAATGGCAAAAGAATTCTTCAAGGGTCTCCATTGAAGAGGCTTAAAATTGACTAAGTTGATTGATAACTTTGGAGGCAGGATTCGAAGGATTCTACTAAAGAAATAGGATTAGTAATAATTATAATTATTGTGTGCCTTAGTCTATCTTTTGGATTTTATTGTTATTGGTATGGTAATGTTGGTGTAAGGATCATATCAGTTCTATCAATTATTATCTGAACAATGTTATTTTTGCATATATGTTCAATTTTTTAATTAGACAATTACAAAATAATTCAAGAACTTATAGATTTAATTGGAGAAGGAAGAAAAAGATGATAAATAAAGGTAAAGATTATGAATTAATGGAAATTATGAAATCGATTATATAGTACTACTATGGTAAACCAATTTTGAGAGGGGCTGCTAAGCAAGAAGGAAACACATGGTATTGAGAGGGGCTGCTAAGCAAGAAGGAAACACAGTACCAGAAGGTAGATGAAGACTTGAGAAATTAGTTGGAATAAGGAAAGATTCCTTTTTTAATCTCTAAGAAGTATCAATTTGGTGGCAGAGTAAAACACTATTTTCAATTACTCACGTTTCCCAGTTCTCATAAAACTCAAATTCCCATTTCTGATTATAGCATTTGACATACAAAAAACGGTTGCTTGCATAATTCCTAAAATTTAAGAAGAAAAAAAGTTTGTTGCTACTCACGTTCCCTACTTCTTATAAAACTCAATTTCCTATTTCTGATTATAGCATTTGATTTATAAAAAAGATTGGCTGCATAATTCCTAAAATTTAAGAAGGAAAACAGTTTGCTAAAATAAGATATGAAAATCTAAGGTTGGTTGCATTCGATAAGTCTTTTTGAGGGTGAGATAGGTGCTGCAGATAAGATGTTAAAATATAAAGGCAGCAATATGATCTTTTTGAGATAGAGATTGAGGTGTTAATGTACAATTGTGATAGGTCTTCAATTTATGACTGTACAAAGGAACGTGTATGGGAAGTAATTCGGAAATATTGGAGGAGAGGAATAAATCAATCAGTAGATAGCTGCCATGAGATAACTTGCAAATAAGAAAAACAAATGATGTTACTTTTACATCTCTTTTCAACACGCCACTTTAATTCTAGCAACCTAGCAGTGTGTTCAACTACGTGCTTGGTTCATTTGATCACAAAGCGTTGGTAGAAGTGTTCTCTTTCCTTGGATTGCAGGCTAGAGTCAAAGAAATATTTAATAAAGATACAATTGTGACATTTAATACTTGAGAAAAGTCTACTTTCAATCCTCCTATTCCTGTGTCAAACAACCGAATGAGATTTAGAATTAATTCAATCCTTTTTCAACCCTTATATTTACTTATGCAAAGCTCATTTGTTGACTTGGGAATTTCATTTTGCTTCCAATTCATATTTAATTTGATTCGTATTTAATAAGCAAGCAGCAAGCGAGGTGAGATTATCTATTATGTGTTTCAGATAAGTTCCATTCGATAGTTTCCATTTGTTTATAGTAATATGATATGATTTTTTGCTTTGTTGTGATTGTATTTTGATTTTAGAATTTGCTGTTGCTTTCGGGTTGTTAGTATTGCACCTTATATGTTTGAGATAAGTCCCCTTTCAAAGCTCTTATTTCATCGGTATATGTTGTTGTTATTTGCTATTGTTCCTCTTTTATATTGTTGAGCACAATAGCCTGCTATGAGACCATCGTTCGGATCATCTAAATCTGCAAACATAAACTCTATTAATAGATTAAGAAGGCTGAACCGTATCAGAAATAAAAGATTCTCAAAACAGTTTCCTATTCCAAGGAATTTTGATCATGCTAGAGCTAGGCTAGGCATTGTAATCGGTGAAGCAAATCTGCAGAACAATCTTCGAAGATCTAGAGCTTTTAATTATGCAGGAAGAAGCTGTTCAATTGTTGATGGACCAAATGATGAGCGTGAGTGTTAACTTCTGCCTGTGAAAACTCATTTCGTTCCTCTGCCATATAATTCGAAGATCTGAAATCCTTCTTTTCAGACCCTGCACATCATATAACGTCATGGGTTTATAATGAAGACCATATTTGTAAGTTTTGGTTTTCTATTTCTAATTTGCAGCAATAAATCAATCCAATTCTTAATGTTCAGTCTTTGGTTTTGATGTAGGTAAATGTTCACAACCCGAGAACTTAGGCCCGCCTAAATATCAATGTAAGCATTGCAAGGCCTGGATGTGGTATGAAGAAAGAACAAATATCAATAGGCCAACAACAAATCCTGTGTTTAGTCTCTGTTGCAAGAAAGGGACAATCAAACTCCCTGCAGTGAGGCCAATGCCTCAATTTTTAAAATAGTTACACTATGATGAAACTAGCGATAGGATTCATTTCAAAGAAAAAATAAGATTGTATAACAGTATGTTTCAGTTTACTTCCATGGGTGCAAAGGTTGACACCTCGATAAATGATTCAAGAGGTCCTTATGTCTTCCAAACCCTCGGTTTTAATTATCATTTGATAGGATCAGTTCTTCCAGTGGAAGGAAAGCAGCCTACATACGCTAAGCTTTATATAGTTGATACAGCAAATTAACAACAAAATCGTATGAATCATTTTACTTCAGATGCGGGAACAAGTGTCTTTAGATCAAATATAGTTAATGGAATAAGCACATTGTTTGATCAAACAAATGAAGTGGTCAAGGTTTTTAGAAAAGCTAGAGACACATATGAACATAATCCAAAGGCTGAAACAAGAATCTGTTTGGTCACCAATCGAACCAATACAAATGGTGTGTATAATTTACCCACCGCTGATGAAATAGGAGGACTTATTGTGGGAGACTTTGGACAGGCAGACACCGAAAGAGATGTTATTGTTGATCATCGTAAAAAAGGCTTGACAAAAATTACTGAATATCATCCTCTTTTTATGTAGTTGCAATATCCTCTTCTCTTTCCTTATGGAGAGGATGGCTACCATAGTCGCATTCCTTACTCGAAGTCACTTACAAAAGCAAATGTTACAAGAAGTTTCATAACAATGAAAGAATATTATTGTTACCAGCTTCAACATAGAGACCCTAATAACAATGCCCTCCTCCACCGTGGCAGACTATTCCAACAGTACTGTGTGGATTCTTATTCAATTGTTAGAGACACTAGATTGCATTTCCTTAAAAGAGAACAACAATTATTTAGAATTGATGCCGTTAGCAATGTCCGTGATGCGGTGTCCCAGGGAGATCTTAGAGGAGATTTTGTGCGACAAAGGATAGTTTTTCCGGCAAGCTTTACTGGCAGTCCTCGGTATATGTTCCAAAATTATCAAGACTCTCTAGCTATTTGTAGGCAAGTCACAAATGACAGATATCACTTTGTTGTTCTTATGAATCATATAGAAGATGTTAATAAAATCTTTTTTTTTAAATAACACAGATACTATGGATTCCCAACTTTATTTATTACATTCACATGTAATGCCCAATGGCCAGAGATTCAAGAAACGCTCCAAGACATCAAGGGACAAAAAGCAGAAGATCGGTCTGACATTGTGTGTAGAGTTTTCAGAATCAAACTAAAGAACCTTATAGATGACCTTACAAAGAACAGACATTTTGGAGAAGCTGTGGCAAGTGAGTCGATCTGAATACCTAAATAAAATCTGTTTTTGTTGCAATATCATGAATAGCATAATATTCCATACGATCTTATTATTCTTTTGTTCATTAAACAGTATCGTATACCATAGAGTATCAAAAAAGAGGGTTACCGCATGCGCATATATTGTTGTGGTTGAAAGGCCAGGAAAATGTAAAATGTGGTCCACAAACAGACCAAATCATATCTGCTGAAATTCCAGATATGTTGAAAGATCTGGTTGGTTATAATGTTGTGGCCAATTACATAATGCATGGTCCGTGTGGTTTGGCAAACCTAAATGCACAATGTATGCATGAAAATAAATGCCAAAAAAGATTTCCAAAAGCGTACCAGGAGTTCTCTACAACAGATGGCAATGGTTTTCCACTTTACAGACGTAGAGAAACGCAAGCTTCAGTTGTTATAAACAATATTCCCCTTGATAACATGTACGTAGTTCCTCATGACTTGGATTTTGTTGTTAAATATCAAGCACATATTAATGTTGAATTGTGTAGCCAAAGTAGAGCCATTAAATACTTATTTAAGTACATAAACAAAGGGCCTTATCAAGCTTCTGCAATCTTAGAAACAACTAATCATAATCCAAGAGACGAGATTAAGCAATTTCTAGATTGTAGATACTTAACACCACATGAAGCATGTTGGAGGATTTTTGAGTTCGAGATTCACCATAGGGAACCCGCGGTTCAGAGACTACCCATACATCTACCAGAACAACAAAACATATATTTTCATGATTCAGATAGATTAGATGATGTTATTGACAAAATGCATAATCAAAAAACAATGTTCACTGAATGGATGGAAACCAATAAAATGGATGAACAAGCAAGAACTCTCCTTTATGCAGACTTCCCTACAGAGTATGGTTGGAACAAAAAAACATTAAAATGGAATCGTAGAAAGAAAGGACGCACCATAGGTAGAATTATTTATATACACCCAGCAACAGAAGAATTGTATTATCTTCGGCTGTTAGTGAATGTTGTCAAAGGGGCAACAAGTTACGAATCCTTAAAAACAGTTCATGGCGTTTTGCACAACACTTTCAAAGAGGCATGCCATGCATTGGGACTTTTGGGTGATGACAAAGAATGGAAGACTGCGCTTGAAGAAGCTTCTATCCATGCAACATCTTCACAACTAAGGTCCCTTTTTATTATTATCTTATTACATTGTGATGTGGCAGACAAAATGAAACTTTTCGAATCATGTTGGAGGCTAATGATAGATGACATCGAATATGGGCTTAGAAATTCTTTAGGCCACTCAGGATATATAATCCAAGACACTGACCTTAAGAACTATTTACTGATTTCATTACAAGAACTTCTAAGACAGAATGCTAGCTCATTGATAGAGCAGAACCTACCTTTGCCAGGAATTCCACAATTAAGAGACCGGGCTGATAGATTGAACTAGAAGAACTTAATTATGACCTTAGTTCACTTAGAAAACAACATAATGATATGTTAAAAGAACTGAATAAACGACAATTAGAAATATATAGTACCATAAGACAAGCTGTAAATAACAACATGGGAGGTATGTTCTTTGTATATGGGTATGGAGCTACAGGAAAAACCTTTTTATGGAATACCATAATAGCTGGAATACGGTCTGTAGGGAAAATAGTCCTCGCAGTTGCACCTTCTGGAATAGCATCTTTATTATTACCAGGAGGAACAACTGCACATTCTAGGTTCAAAATTCCTTTAACAATAGAAGAATTTTCAACATGTAAAATTTCCAAGGGAACCCAGCTTGCTAGACTCATAAATAGTGCCAGTTTAATAGTATGGGATGAAGCCCCCATGATACATCGTCATTGCATAGAGGCCATGGACAAAACTCTAAACGATATCGTGACTGATGCAAGCACAACTCGAAAAAATGTGCCGTTTGGCGGTAAAACCATACTGTTTGGAGGTGACTTTAGACAAATATTACCAGTCGTCCCTTCGGGAAGTAAATCACAAATTTTAAATGCAACTTTATGCAACTCACCTATATGGAATTCTTGCAAGCTACTCACATTAACAGAAAATATGCGCTTAAAACAACATGGTCTTAATGATTTTTCGAAACAAGAACTTGAAAAATTCTCTAATTGGCTCCTTAAGATCGGTGAAGGTCAAATGGGCAGTGGTCGTGTTACAGGGGATGAAGAAGGCAAAGTAATAGAAATTCCCGAACAATACTTAATCCCTGTAGAGAACGACCTGATAAAATCTATTGTTCAGGAGATCTATCCAAGTTTCTTGAATAATTTTGTTCACCTAGATTATCTACGCAATAGAGCGATAGTCACACCTTATAATACAATCTCTGAAGATATTAATAAGTATATGCTTAACCTTCTCCCCACCTTAACAAGAACTTATTACAGTTGAAATACAATAGCCAAGGGATCAGATTCTACAGAAAACAATGAAGCGGTTTATTCTACAGAATACCTTAACTGCCTAACCCAGCCAGGAAACCCAGAACATGAATTAACACTCAAAATAGGGGCTGTTGTAATGCTATTAAGAAACATAAACCCCAGTCAAGGACTTTGCAACAGAACGCGGCTTATAGTTACGCAATTATGTCCCTATGTGATAGAAGCAAAGATAATTATAGGATCAAATATTGGAGAGAAAGTTTATATACCAAGAATCAATATAACAATTAAAAATACATTATGGCCTTTCACACTTAATAGGAAACAATTTCCTGTCAAAGTGTCTTATGCAATGACCATTAATAAAAGCCAAGGACAGATTCTAGAAAAAATTGGAATCTATCTCCTTAAACCAGTCTTTACACACAGACAACTGTATGTAGCGCTTTTTCGAGTTAGCTCATCCGAAGGGCTAAGAATTTTAGTCTTAGACGAGGAAGGCAATCTAAGAAACAAAACCAGGAATGTTGTTTATGCTGAAATCTTCGATAACCTAAACGAAGAATGACAGAAATGCTTATGATTCGAAATACGGTTCACGTGAAACAAAGGTACATCTCAACCTATATTTAGTAATTAGTTAGAACCAAAATGTATATATACTAAAATTTTCTCCTAATTATTGCGGGATCGAAGGCAGGTGAAAACTCCATTTAGATTTGCATTGCTATTCTCGCTTCAATAATAATCATTGTAATTTCTACTGGAACTCAAATTTTGACATATGGTAACAAATTGAGTCTTTAATTATGTTTCTCACCTGAATGTTTTGAGCATGAAAACATATGAAAATATCAATTTTTGAGGTAAGATATCAATTTTTGTTTTAATATACGATTGGTGTGGTAACTTTTATTTTCTTCAAACCATGATTTTGTTATGGTAGTAGAATAATTTACAGATGAAAAGGCAAGTAATTTTGTTTGAAAAGTAAATATACTTAAATTCATGATATATACTATATTTACCATTAATTTGGTAAAATTAGATAAATAAACTATATACAACACTATTTTAGGTTGGATGGTAACCATTATAGATAGCAATTCACTATCTTCACTTATGCATTGTTCCATCTTTTTGCCTAGGTCAAATGCTGCACAAATAGGGATGCAAAAAGCAACGTCGAGTCGGATTAAAACAAGACATGGGTTTGCTGTTAAGAAATTAATTGAAAACGAAATCAAGTTGCACCCAAACAAACCTAAGCCGAAAATCAAGAGAGCTAGGCCAGCTCAATATTTAACTTTTGAAAAAATCTTCATTACCTCAATGCAAGTCCTACTCTGATTATGCTATAAAGAACTCGAGTGAGCTAAGCATGTCTCTGTGAAATAGCCCATAGAAAGTTAAGGTTGATCCTCCATATTTCATAAGAACCACACCATTCAACAGATAATTCATGGATCACTTAGAGAAATGAAACTTTCCACAATGTATGAGATTCCATTAGTTTCTTATACTAATTATTATTGCATTGTGCTTTATCCCCTAATTGACTTATATTTATTGCCCATCCATCTATCAATTAAATAGGCTCTTTAGCCTTTTTGAAAGAGAGAATTTCGTTGTGCGATTAAATTACAACATTAGAAATGGGGATTGGAAGTCAAGTCAGTACTTAGATATAGCTGAGATAGAATAAGATTAAAGTTGTCCCATTCCCTTTGATGGCCGGTATTGAGGATAACTTTTATTTTCAACATTAGGAATAGAATGAGCAATCCAAGTACTGCACCAATAGTGCTATCTTCATTTCATTTGCAAGGTTGTATAATAAGAACCATTGTTTCAACGCAACAACTTTGAACATTAAAACAAATTCACACCTAGAAGCTTGAGTTTCAACAGTTTAAGCAAATAATATTAGCAGATAAGATTAGCAAATGAAAGAGGGGTTACCTACGTGGCATACAGATATAATTATCATAAATCATAATATATAGTGACAATTAAACCATTAACAATTAAATCATCCATTTTAAATATTACAATTACGAGAAATAACAACGCCGTCATGTTGCAAAAAAAAAAAAGAAAGAAGAAGACTGTTTCGAAGAATTTTAACAGGCAAAAGTCTCTTCTTAAATCTGCAACACTACATCTTCAAAATTCTTGCTGTAGAAAAATATTAATTAACGAAGCAAGCTCAATCCTCACAATCAAATTTGACAAATGTTTAAAGATGCTTGACCATATTCCAATCTGAAAACCATATGAAAATTGCATTTAATTCTGCATAAGCACCGACCTGTCGAGAGGAATATCCAAGAGGAAAAATATATCAAGATAGGAAAAAATCAATTCAGATCAATCCACCTTGCATCAAGAAAATTAAAAGCAACGGCAAGACCAACAAAGTATATCCTCTTATAGACATTTTCGAAAAACTTGACTTAACCACTAACTCCCAAATTCTATATATCATTCATTACCAATTAATAAAATTACTAACTAATGTGGTTACTTCTTAACTGCAGGAAACTATAACAGATAACCTCTGATGTATTAAATGCATCAACAATGGTGGCAGATTACTGAGAGAAGTTCAACGAATCCAATCCCACACAAATACCAATCCAATAAACACCCTTTTTGAAATACGAGACTCCACTTAGTTTGCTGACTCTAATATACTTATCAGTTATCTCAAAATCCTTGGATAAGTTAGATGGTCCTCTATAAATACCCAAGAGACTTTACCTTTTAACACCACAAACAGTTTACAATATATTATCAACGCTGAGGAGAACAAAAACATCCCAAGGTGAGTTTATATTCAATTACTATATATTTTTCCTTCACACAACGATACCAAAATAAAATACACCAACTAATTTTTCTTAATTTATATAGATGAACGGCCTCACCATCAACCAACTTTATCCATCTCGCCTTAGACAAACCATAAGGCTGAGGGTGACAAGAGTTTGGGATTGTATCGTACCTGCTACTGGTAAGTGTCTTGGAATTGCTTTTGTTGAATCTGTCCACTCTGTAAGTTGACTGAACAAAGATTTAACTATATTAATTTGTACATGTCACGAAACTAAAATGTCAAACAAGCTGACAAAGATGATTATCATCAGGGTAATGGGATTCATGTCCAGATTCCAGAAAAAGATATGGAATTCTTTAGGCCCTTGCTTATTGAAGGTGCACTCTATGATATTACCGGATTCAAAATTGGAGCACCAAATGTAAAATACATAGCATCCCCATCAAGTTATGTAATGTTTCTCTCAAGAGGCACTGTCCTACACCAAATAACTCAAGATGCCCAGCCATATCTGAGGCATATCTTTGACTTCACAGCAGAAAACCACCTTAGCTACCTTGCAAACCGAGACAAATTTATGGCAGGTAAAAGAATATGAATTTGTGACAGTTATATATCTAAAAATAGATTATAAAATGCTAAAAACAAACAACACTTCCTTTTTTACAGATGCTGTTGGAATTCTTTTCTACATCACCCCAATTCATGCCATAAATCTCCCTGGTGGAACAGTCTCAAGAAAGAGAGATTTCTTCACACGCTCCATATAGTAAGTTTACTTTACAAATCTTTACCCTGTCAATGAAAATTCTTGTGTCAGATTTCCTAATCATGAAACATGTTCATTACAGCAACAGGCGCATCAAAATCACCCTGTGGGAAAGCTGTTACAGGAACCTTAATATGACACAACTGATTGAAGCTGAAGCTAAACCTGTATTGATTTTCGCAGGCATGATGGTGAGAACCTTTAATACTGCTCCATATTTCACATCTTGCACTGCCTCCAAAATATATATCAATCTTGACATTGAAGAAGTGGGATTGCTTAGGATGATATAAGTTATGTATCTATTTCCCTGATTCACAAAAGAAATTGAGATATATGAATCAAAAACTGACATGAAATTTGCGAACCTAACAGGTACCCAGAAATGCAAGGGCCTGTGGAGGTTAGACCAGGGCCTCCATCTGAGTGAAGGATGTGAAGAACTAATAGCCAAGAGAAATTTCAATTTAGGAAAAATAACAATAATTCCAGAGTACAAAAAGCTTCTAATTTACTGAGCTAGCCATTGTTACAATGATTTTGTATGAAGCATTTAAATATGGAATAATAATAAATATCCTCTTGGCTAAATTATGAAATTTAATCTTATAGCTCTGCTTCTCATATTACATCTCTATTTGAATCTAAAGATCCCTTCCATTATCACTAAAAAAAGAGGCTGCAAATTAAAAATGGTAATATCACAAAGGATAATCATAAAAATTGAACAAATAATCAATCTAACATGATCATGATTGACTATACAACCAAAATCTCACCATGCTGGCATCATTGTTTCAATTTGACAGAGCTTCTAAATGCAAATTTGTTGGATTTTTACTATCAAAAAAATAAAACCAGAAGCAATGGCACTATAAGCAGACAAACCTTTAACCATGATGAGGATATAGCAAACAAGTTTTTAAGCCCTTCCCTCATTTTCTGAGTCACAAAAATAAAAAGTGAGGTTCTTAGAAAACTGGCAAACAACCATAAAGACCTTCATTTGCTTGGTTTATGATTATTTATCTTAAGATTCTCTTTGCAAAATCTTTTATTCCTTGCTCACATTTACAAAATGACAATATATCTCTGCCAAACGTTAGTTGGTTCCTTTGAATCTTCCATAAGAAAAAAAAAAGAGAAATATATCAGTAAATTATAATCAAGGTGATGATAAGTAATCAAGTTCACACGGAATTTGTTTGTCTAAATCCAATGGGGATAAGCTTGGGAGTTTTTAGTACTATAAATTTGCAGAGGCTTTTGAGTTTTATCTGAGATCATTGGCAATTCAGTTCAACAAAAATCAATATCTATCCCAAACAGTTTTACCAAATAGTTTTATAAATTCCTTTAAATTTTATCGACCTACCAAGCCATGGTGTGAAACTAGCCAAGTCTGCCAAAAGTCGAGGCAATGTAGGATTACAAAACATCAATGCACTTTGAGATAATTGAATGAAAGAAGATCAATATGTGCAAATTCCAAAGACTCAACACTCATCCACCAAAAATAATTGATAGTTTACTTAATTGACATAATAGACGGTTCAATGTTTCACACCCAACATTCATTCCAAATAACCTCAAAGAACTGATAACTGAATGTGATAAAGTTTGATGTTTACAAATTCCAAAAAGCTAATAGTCAACTACATAATGCAATGAATAACATAAGAAAAAAGATAAGTACTATGATCTAGAAATAAACAACATCAATATAATTACACCATCCAAAAACACTCTATAAAAGAATACTCTCATAAGTTAGTAAAATCATCCAAAATTAAAAACACACAAATTCTTCTCACACCAGACCCTCTAACGATGAACACCTTAACAATTCCTGACCTCCAACAAGGCCATCAGATGCAGACAATCAGGTTAAGGGTTACTCGAATCTGGAACTGTATTCACACCATCTCTCGAATTCTATTTGGTACTGCTTTCGTTGGAGTCGATTACCAGGTAAACCACATTAAAAATACATGTCTTTGATGCTTTTTTATAATCCATGAATAGAATAAAGAAAATTGACTAAAATTGGTTTCTTTTCCAAAAAAAAAAGGGGAATGGTGTACATGTCCATATTTTTGAAGCACATGCTGGCCTATTCAGAGACCGATTGACAGAAGGAAACGTTTATCAGATGACGGATTTCATTGTGGCCATTCCAAACATTCCAGATGTCGTAGTCGCATTAACCTACATGATATATTTTCATGGCCATACCATATTACATGAAGTACCAGACCATGTAGGAATTTATGATAGACACTTCTTCGACTTTAGTGGAGAAGATGCCTACGAACAAGTAGCTAGATGGGAGACCTTTTTGACAGGTACAACAAAGCTTCCAATAAAAATAACAATTTTCCAATTACAATTTAAGAGCTTTTATTAGTTAATGATAAATTATTGTCCATAAATTTCCTTGAAGATGTGATAGGAGTGATTACAGCAATAAGAGGGACTAGCCACATGTTGATCCCCTCAGGAGGCTTCGTTGGCAAAAAAAGATATCACAATCATGACTTTCAAGTAAGTTATCTTCCCATTCTACCATAGGAATATCTACTGATTACAATTTCACACACAAAAAACTGAATCAATGATTTTTAAAGGGGAAGGCAAGTAAATGTCACTCTATGGGAACCTTCCTACAACAATTTAGACATTCCAATGATGATAACATTAAGACCAAGGTGTGGTGATTTTCTCGGGGATGAGAGTAAGGTCTTACTATGGAGGAATCACTTTGACATCCACATCAGCAACCAAAGTCTATGTCAACCTTGATATCCCGAAAACATCTCAAGCACAGAGAATGTAAGTTTTTCAAATTAAAAAAATATAAAATAGACGCCCAAACACTAACCACTGGTGATCAATTCCATAGGTTTGCACGCATGGGTGAAGCAAATGGCCACCTGGAAGGAAACAATTGAAGTCCTCTGAACTGCCATGATACTATAATATTTATAGAGTTCAATTGCAAGTCCTTGGTCATTGTATATACCAATTGTAAAAACAATTTTTAGAATATTATATATGAAATTCAAGACAGGCTACTCATGTCTTTTAGATTGAAGATGCAAAAAAGACCTTAGAAGAAAGTTTAATTGGGCCACTGGAAGCACAACAAACCATTAAACAAGGCAATTAGACTGTACAAATGTTTATTGCCAAAAAAAAAAGAATCTACAAATGTTTAAAGCTCTATAATTGAAAAATGATTTGAGTCCAAAACAATCCTATAATCCAATTGCCCTTTCGAGACCAAGAGTTGAGCTCTTCATTTGAAGTACAAAATCTAAAATTCACAATGCTAAAACAATTACACCATTAGAAGAACAAAGAATTTACAACCAAAAGAGATCTAATCAAAGGTTCAAAAACACCCGCAGCGAAGCGCGGGCAGTGCAACCTTGTATCAAATAATTACCCAATACTAAACTTTGAACAATCATACAAATCCATAAGTTGATATTGATATATAATAATACTATCCAATGAACTTTATGTTTCCTACCTAACAACCTATTGTACAACACTTGTTTCATTCAATTGATAAAATCTGCATTTCACAATGATCAAAAAACTGTAAAATAAGTATAGACAACTAGAGATTGGAACTGGTATCAAAAAACTAGATATTGGAACTATTCCGCATTCTCTCTCTTTCTCTTTTTTTGTTATAACTTATAAGTGACTATTTCGTGTATTCGATTGGTAGCTAGGAAGGAAGGAAGGGAGAAATAGGGTAATAAATGAAATTTTCTCAAACTATTCAAATTATAGAATGACATGTAACATCTAACATGCATGATTGTGTACCATAATCATTAAAAAAAATAAACACATATCAATCACTTGACTTGAATGCAGACTACTGAATCTTGGGTAACATGATGGAACTTGAGTTCTAATATTATGTTAAACATTTTATTTAAGATCAATTACCATCAGTAGTAGATCCAAATTGAATATAAGGGCTACATATTAGTCAAACTTAACATATGGTTTAATATCCAAATTAGCCCATTAACTATCCATTTTAGGACAAATTGGCCTCTTTACTTTCTTTGAGACAAATAAATCTCATAACTTTTAAAAACGAGACAAGTTAGCTCTTTTCTGACGGACCATTTAACGTCTGGAAGGTGAGGGCACATTTGACTTCTGATTAAGGTGATTCTAGCGGAGTTTGAAAGATCTCGATGAGAAGAATATGATGGTCAGGAGGTGAGATAACTAAGCAATCGGAATATTTCAGATCTCGAGTCAAATTTAAAACTTTGACTGGAAAGTGCAGTCTTATTTGAAGCCAGAACGGGGTGAGTTTCTGATATGTCACTCTCTGAGGGATGCCAGATATAGTCATTATGAAGGTGAGAAACGATAATAAAGAAATAAGGGATGACGGTCTACTGGCATTGAAACGGGCTAAATTTATGATATGTTACTTTCTGAGGGATGTCAGTCTTTTTCACCTTGTTTTCTTCGTTATTTTTCCTCACCTCCATAATTAGTAGATCCAAAATCTCTCAAAGAGTGACATATCGGAAATTCAGCTCGTTTCGACGTTAAATAAGACCGCACCTTCTACTCAAACTGTTAAATTTGACTCGACATATGAAAGTTTCCAATTGTTTTTTTTTCTCACCTCCCTAGCCATCTGATTCTTCTCGTCGAGATCTTTCAACGCCACTAGAATCGTCTTAATCGAAAGTCGGACGCGCCCTCACCTTTTGAACGTTAAACGGTCCATTAGAAAAGGGCTAACTTGTCTCGTTTTTAAAAGTTATGGGATTTATTAGTCTAAAGAAAAGGGCCAATTTGTCCCAAAATACATAATTAAGGAGCCAATTTGGGTATTAAGCCCTTAACATATATACATGGGATGACACCAACTTTAACATGTACTAACCAGTTTATCTTAATTATAAAATCTGTCTTGGTAAAAAAAAAATTGTCCATTAGATAATGTCTAGTTTTAGGATTTTTTTTTTCCAGTTTAATAAAGATTGAAAGATATCCCCATATACCTTTTGAATTGAGATGGATCTTTTCGGATCAAAAGCCTGAAAGTTTTTTTTTTTAAGTGAAAGCACCGTATAAGTAGATTTTACCTATAATCAGTTACAAGGTGGATAGCTCGCGCTGGCGCTTTGGTCGTCTTTTATTTTTTATTTTTTAAGAAAATATTTTATGTATTAAGTTTTTCTTTGTTGTTGTTAACCATGTAAAGTAAAAGATTATTAGCAAGAAATTGTCAATTGAATTTATTTTGGAAAAATTTATTGAAAACTCTATAAAGACATATAGTTTTAAATATAAAACATGATTACAAATATGAAATATTCGAAATGTAAAAAATATACTCAGTATAAATTTTGAAAAACAGTATAAATTGGTAGTTATAAATATGTTCTTATAAAAACTTTTTTTGTATGAACTGATAAGGTTTTTCATCGATCCTTGGTGAAGGACAAAAAAAGTTCAAACCGAGTCTTCTTATCAATCCTCAAAAGGAGCCTTTAGTAATATCACCTTGCTTCTGTAATAATTCATTTCACTTTCAGGGTAAAATTAGTAAATAAAAAAAGGATTTAATCAAATATATATGTAATTTAACTTACCTCAATTCAAGAGCTTACTTGAATAGTTGTTGCATGTTTAATATGACTATGAAAAAAACCTTCTCTTTTCCTTCACTAAGGACACTTCTGCAATTGGCAGCTCAAGGGAAAAAAAACCTTATTAGTCCATACAAAATAGAATTGTTACACAGAAAAGTAAACTCTCAAATACCCAAAAAAGATAGCAGTAGAATTGCTTATATTTTTAAGTTAATTAAAGGAGTAAAGGAATTTGTTACTATCTAAGAATCTACAAATCAAATAATTTACACTAATCAAAAGGTTTGATGAAGTGAATAAATAATACATGATTTTATGTTCAATAAATATGTTTACATTGAACTGGTTAAAAACCCTTGTAATTACAAAAAAAAGGCTGGAGGAAAAAGGAATGGTGAGAAACTAATTGAAAGCCTTCTTAGTGAATAAATAATACATGATTTTATGGTCAATAAATGCTTTTACATTCAACTGGTGAATAAATATTACATGATTTTATGTTCAATAAATATGTTTACATTGAACTGATTAAAAACCCTTGTAATTACAAAAAAGACTGGAGGAAAAAGGAATGGTGAGAAACTAATTGAGGGCCTTCTTAGTAAATAAATAGTACATGATTTTATGGTCAATAAATGCTTTCACATTCAATTGGTTAAAAAACCCTTGCAATTACAAAAAAGGGTTGGAGGAAAAGGGAATGATGAGAAACTAATTGAGGGCCTTCTTGGTAATTAACCAAGTGAGAAAAGACATAAAAGGACAAAAAAAAGTTCAAACTGAGCCACCTCATCGATCCTCAAAAGGAGCTTTTAGTAAATTTCCTGGGTGTTTCAAATAACATATAGTATATATTTTTACCATATAATTACAGCCATGATTTAGATAGGAGTAGAGTAGGGGAGATCTAAATTCTAAGGTTATGATAAATACTCCATTCTTTTAGGTATTTAAGAACTTCTTTATTTTAGCACGGTGGCTGTGATGGAAAGAGGAGGAGAGCAGAGAGCGTTAATTGCGGAATATAATTTTGAAAAGCAGGATTTACAGGCGGAAGAGGTGGGAGATAATCTCGCAGGGATTGTGGATAGGGAAATGGCTAGATTTAAGAGTCGTAATGCTAGGGATGGTAAGGAGATTTGTCGCGTAAGGGGTTGACTCAAAATCTGTAATTAACTGGTGGCAGAGATTCGGGTGCTTTAAATGTTAAAGGAGATGGGTCAGAGTCAGATGAAAGACAAAGTTTAGATTGACTGGCCCAAAAGGAACTAGGTCTGCAAGAAGTTTTGGGCTTAAACAAGGAAAATAATGGATTGAATGGTGGCTCCAAGGAAATTGGTGATGTAGGCCGATATGCTATGAGTGAAAGGGGTTTTAATTTTCAAGCTAAGAAGCAAGTAGTGGATAGTGAGGTCTCCTCTATCTCGAGATCTTCAGTTTCCAAACGGAAAAAAATTATGCCTAGGTGGATCAACAAAAAAACAGATTCTGTTTCTTGTGAAGCGGTATCTTCGGGGAAGAGGTTGAATCAATTTGCTATGGAGCATTTAGAGACTGTTGAAAAGGATGGTGAAGAGAAGAAATTTAAGAAGGTTAATACATCAATTGCTTTTGATGATTTAATGGCGAAGGTTGGGAGTTAGCCCTGCCAGGCGCCATGATTTGCTTATCTTGAAACTGTCGTGGGCTTAGGAACCCATGGGCAGTGCGTGCTCTGAAAGAGCTTATTCGGAAATAAGCTCCCGATGTTATTTTTCTAGCAGAAACTAAGTTGCATTGTAGGAAGTTGGATCGTATTAGGAGTAGTTGTGGTTTTAACTTTTGTTTTGGTGTTTCTTCGGAAGGTAGGAGCAGTGGGCTTGCTAATTTTTGGAATGATAATGTGACGCTGGAGCTCTCTAGTTTTTCGAAGAACCATATAGACATGCTGGTTGATGAGAGGAATGGCAAACCTAAATGGAGATTAACTGGTGTCTATGGTGAACCGGATACTCGACGGCGAGCTCGATTTTGGGTTTTGTTGAGGCAGTTAGCGTGCCACCAGGTTCAGTCTTGGGTCTGTATTGGCGATTTTAATGAGATATTATGGGGTTGGGAGAAGAGTGGTGGAAGGATGCGGCCAAACTCACAAATGGTGGATTTTCGTATGACTTTAGAAGACTGTTCTCTTCGAGATCTTGGTTATTCGGGTATCCCTTTTACATGGAGATGGCGTGATATTTTGGAAAGGTTGGATAGATATGTTGTTACAGACGGGTGGAGTGAGAGTTACCCTCATGCTAGCCTTACTCATTTAGCTTCTAGTATCTCTGACCATGACCCTATTTTGCCAAATACAGTCAAGCAGGTGACAAGAAATAAGAGAAGGAGGCGTCGGCCTGGAAGGAAATTTTTTGAAATGGCATGGTGTAAGGAGGATCAATTTGAAGAGCGGATGGTTGCCTCATGGTCAAACTGTATGGGGGTTTCGTTGCCTGAAAGATTAGATCGGGTTAGAGAAGATTTGCGGGGTTGTTTTGCTAAAAAAGCCCGACAATTAAGGGATAGAATAGAAGCTTTAGAGTTAAAGCTCTATGGGTTGATGAGGGATGTAAATACTGATGCGGAAGTGAGGAAACGGGTTAGATTGGAGTTAAATAAATTGTTGGAGGAAAAAGAGTCCCATTGGATGCAAAGATCTCAGGTTAACTAGCTTCGAGAGGGAGACAGAAACACTAAGTATTTTCATGCCCAGGCTGATAAAAGGAGGAAAAGAAATACTATAATTGGCTTGGAAGATGACGATGGAAGTTGGAAGAATGACCCGGATGAGATCCAACAGATTGCCATTTCTTATTTTCAAAAACTTTTTAACTCTACTGAACGTAAGCACTTTGATGATGTTCTTGAGAAAATCCAAGCTCGAGTTACAACAGAGATGAATAATTTTTTCCTTTCAGATGTAATGGCCGAGGAGATTCACATCGCTATCAAACAAATGCATCCCACTAAGGCACCTGGTCCTGATGGTATGCCTGCTTTTTTTTTTCAGAAACACTGGTCTTTGTTAGGTAGAGATGTTGTTGATTTTTGTTTAGGTTTCTTTCAAGGTCTTTTTTCTTTGCATGGGATTAATCATACACATATTGCCATAATTCCTAAAGTTTAAGAGCCAAAAAATATGACCCAATTTAGACCTATTAGCCTGTGTAACGTGATTTACAAAATTATTTCCAAAGTTGTGGTGAACAGGTTAAAAGTGCACCTTCCAGCTTACATCAGTGAAAATCATAGCGCTTTTGTACCTGGCATGCTCATTATGGATAACATTCTAGTTGCTTTTGAATTGCTACACACTCTTAGACACAACCAAAAAGGCAAACAAGGTTATTTTGCTCTCAAATTGGATATGAGCAAAGCTTATGATCGGGTCGAATGGGATTTTTTGGAAGCTGTTATGAGGCGGATGGGGTTTGCTGGTAGATGGGTTGATTTGATCATGTCTTGTGTTCGTTCTGTTTCGTTTTCGGTTGTAGTGAATGGTGAGGTTACAGACCGTTTTGTTCCTGGGCGAGGTCTACGACAAGGTGATCCATTGTCTCTTTACTTGTTTCTTTTTTGTACGGAGGCTCTCTCTGCTATGTAGTCAGATTCTCAGAATCAAAGGTTACTAAAAGGTGTTGCTGTAAGTCGGAATGGGCTACGAGTAAATCATCTCTGTTTTGCTGATGACAGTCTTTTATTTGGCAAAGCCAGTATGGTGGATAGCAAAAGGGTGAAGGACATACTAACGAGATACGAAGAATGCTCGGGTCAAAAGATAAATTTTGAGAAGTCAACAATTATTTTTGGTAGTAATGTTGGTGATGTGAGGAAAGCCGATTTGATTAATTTTTTTAGTGTCAAAGAACAAGACAGCATTGAAAAATACTTGGGACTTCCGGCCATGGTGGGAAGACATAGGAGACAAGCCTTTGGAGAACTGAAAGATCGGATTTGGAAAAAACTACAGACTTGGAATGTTCGTATGTTATCAGAAGGGGGTAGGGAAGTGATGATCAAAAGTGTCTTATAAGCAATCCCTACCTATACTATGAATGTCTTTGCTTTACCAAAGTCTTTATGCAAGGATATAAACAGTATGATCTCTCGATTTTGGTGGAAACAAGGAGGTGATAAGAAGCCCAACTATTGGATTAGCTGGAAAAAGTTATGTCGGAGCAAAGATTTCAGTGGCAGTTTTAGGGACATGGAGAAGTTCAATCTGGCTTTGTTGGCTAAGCAAGGATGGCGCCTTTTAACGGAACATTCAAGTTTGGCTTATAAAGTCCTTAAAGAGCGTTCCCTCCCACGTTCTCATTTTTTGGAGGCAAAGTTGGGTTGGAACCCATCGTTTACATGGAGAAGCATATGGAGCTCTCAGTCCCTTCTAAAGCAGGGAGTGCGTTGGAGGGTTGGAAGTGGGACGAATATACGTGCGTTGATAGATCCTTGGGTTCCTACTATTCCGGACTTCATACCGACATCTGGTAATGGGAGAATTGGGGAGAATACTCTTGTGGTTGACCTTATTAATGAAGATTCTGAGGGCTGGAATATTTCTTTAATTGAGCAGTATTTTTCTGAAGAAGATGCTTTCGCAATAAGGCATACGGTATTAGCTAAAGCTCAAATTGGAGATCGTATGGTTTGGCACAATGATAACAAAGGTGTTTATACAATTAAAAGTGGGTACAAAACTCTATGCACAATGCAGGATGATATGGAAGACCAAGATCAAGAGGTGATAGATGCTAATAAGGATGATTTACGATTTATATGGTCTGCAAATGTCCCTCCAAAAATCAGAATTTTCGGTTAGAGATGTTTCCATGAAATTCTTCCAGTATTGGGCAATTTGGCTGCACGAGGCTTGGAGGTGGATAGTACTTGCTTTCGTTGTAAAAGAGGTGTTAAATCGGTGCCCCATGCTGTCCAAGAATGTGAATTTGCTGCTGCTGTATGGAGTCTTGTTAATGCAAAATACACAGATGGAGATCAGGCGGAAGACGGCTCATTTAATGATCGATTTTTTAGGGAGCTAGAGTGGCGAGATATTTCGCTTACGACGATGTGGACAATTTGGAATGATAGAAATCTGGAGCTGCATGAGGGCACTCGTAGAAATCCAGATGAAATTGTGGAATTTATTCGGTCTTATCTGATGGAATTTTAGCGATGTCAACAGGCAGTAACACTTCCAACTGCAGTTTTGGAGAAAGTTTTGTGGCAATCGCCGACAGGGGATGTTGTAAAGATCAATTTTGATGGCTCATTCTGATCTTCCTCTCTTTCTGGTAGCTTTGGTGCGGTTGCCCGTGATTGCGAGGGTTAGGTACTTGGTGCGATGGCTGGTCCTCTGTTCATGGTTTGCGACAGTTTTGCTGCAGAAGCGTTGGCTGCACTTAAAGCGATGGTATGGGCACGGGATATGGGCTTCAAAGACATAGTATTGGAGGGCGATGCACTTACCATCATCAGGAAAGTAAATTCACCTGCTCATGATCTATCTCCAATCGGTCCATATATTGAAGAGTTAAAACTCTATTGCTCTTTTTTCCATTCTTGTAAGTTCTCTCATATTAAAAGAGATGGTAATGCAGTTGCTAATAGCCTAGCTAATTATGGCTCCTCCCTCCCTGCTGATGTATTTTGGATGGAGGAAGTTCCATCGTTGGCCATGGATGCTCTCTTGAATGATTGTAATGCCTGCCATATTGAATGAATGAAGGTTTGATGATTTCAAAAAAAAATAACTTCTTTATTTTGAAAATTTTTTGATTTATCAGTTGTCTAACAATAGATTGTTCAAAGTTCGTATACCTGGAATTTATACTAAGCATTGTTCAAATTTCTCTTTCAAAAGATTTATTTGTATGTCTAATGATGGGATAGGGGCCCTTTTTAGAAATTTGGTTAAGACTTTGATCTCTCTAGCCCAGTTTCATTTTCCTCCCAAGTCCCAGCTTGACGATTATCAAGAATGGTATTAAGATGTTAGCATCATGCCTTACTGAAGTCGGTCTGATATTTGTTTACAGAGAGCCAAACTATGTTGCAAATGAACTAGCTAATATGGCATTGAGGTCTAAAACTAGCTACAATCTATGTCCTTGCTCTTATCAGATTTCCAAGCTTTATAAGAAGAGATATGGAAAACCAATCCTATGTTAGGAGAGTTTTATATGTTTTGTTTTGTAGTTTTAATTTCCCTAAAAACTTTTAAGTTTAATTTGATGCCTATTTGTAAGTTGAACTCTTTTATAATATAATCATATCGTTTTATCAATACTATCTATACTATATTAAAAAATACAATCTCTTGTAAAACTTTTGAATCGCCTAATATACCTTTATTTTTCGAATATATTTCTTAAATGCCATTGTTTAAACTTTTATATTTTTACTCAACTAAAAACTCTATTTTTATTTAATTAAATCTAATATCCTTATAACTATTTAATTTTTACCATTTTACTATTTTAATTAAAAAACTTATATATATTAGAATTTTTAAATATACTTTTATAGTTTTAGTCAACTAAAAACTCTATTTTTTATTTAATTAAATCTAATATCCTTATACCTATTTTAGTTTTACCATTTTACTAATTTAATTAAAAAACTTAGATATATTAGATTTTTTAAAAATACTTCTTAAATGAAATTGTTTAAATTTTACAGTTTTTTTAGAAATAAACTTTTACAGTTATTCTACTAAAAACTATATTTTTATTTAATTAAGTTCAATATTTTTATAAATATTTTATTTTTACCATTTTAATTTTAAAAAAAAATTAGAGATTTTTTGATAGGTTTGGACCCATTTCAATTATAATATAAACTAATAAAAGTATTATTATCAAGTTTAAGAGTTAAAATAAGTTGTCTAATCATTAACTATTCATCATTTTTTTAAAATTAATTAAGTTAAAATTTATTAAAATTGTGATTGACCTTTTTTCTGTTTTTGGTGTATTGGTAGTTTAATGTATTGGAATGTATAACAAGAATTTAAAGTTTTTAAAAATAAAAAGAAGAGTAACATACAACTATTTCTTTGACTTATAAAGTTAGAATTGATGCAAAAAAAAAAAGAGTCAATCGGGTGGGTTGGACGGTTCGGGTCATCTGGGTCCAGGTCAAATGATGAGTCAGGTAATTTTCTCGGGTATCCGGGTTCTGACTCATCTAGGTTTAGGTTATTCGGGTCTCAGGTCTGCTGGGTTTAGGGCCAAGTGGGTTCGGGTTTTGGCCTCAGGTCACTCGGGTTTTGGGTTTTTCAGATCTAGGACTCGGCCTTGAAATTTTTAATGTTTAATTCTTAAATTTATTTAATCTTTATTATTCGATTTATATTACAATCCACTATCGGTGAAGTTTAGCAACCTACATATACGGGGTTAAAGAGTTTACATGTGTCCATTTATATATATTAATTAATTTTGAAATTAAATACATAATCAATTATTATGAAGTGGGGTATGTGTTCATATATATATTGGTTATATAATATCTAAATTTATGTTCTTTCCTAATATAACAAATTGTCAAGAAATTACTAATTAATTATTATTATTTATTCATTATATAAAAAAACAAATTACTAATTATAAATTTATCATAAATTATTCATATAACTGATTTAGTATTTATTCATATATAATAATTGTTCATATAATGATGTTTAGCAAGTTTAATCATAATAGGTAAAATTATAACAATAATATAAATTGTATTAAATAAATGATAATTTAGAATGATTAAAATTATGACAACGTGGATTTTATTGAATAAAACATAATTTTAGTTTATTATATTCATCATCCGGGTTAACTTCTCGGGTCATTAGGGTTACGAGTTTGTCGGGTCTGGATAGGAGAGGTAATTCGGGTCGTTTACTTTCTCTTATCAAATCAGGTTCGGCCAGGTTGGGCGTGTTATCGAGTTTGTATCAGGCTTTAATAGCTCTACTTATAATTAATTTCAATTATTATTTTAATTTTCTTTTAATTTATACACGATGGGTCACGTGCAACGTATTATGCTCAGAGGTATACGGTGGAGTTTGAAGGTGAGAAACATCATGTTGTTGTAGAAAACTTTTTAATTTCTCATATTCTCCTCCATTATCTGAATAGATAGAAATGAGAGGAGTATTAAAAAACTTCTCAACCAGCGCCTTAAACTTTGGAAACAAGTCATAAAGATTAGATTTGCGTTTAAGGGGATATAGCTAGATATACTTGGAAAAATGATCTACAAAAATGACATAGTAGGAATAGTTATCAATAGATGAGATATAAGCAGGACCCCAAATGTCTGTATAAACTAATTCAAGAGGTTTTGTACTGGTTAAAGTATTAACACCAAAAGCTTGTTTATGACTTTTATTGCAAAGGCAAGAATTACATGAAGAATAAACTGAGAAAACAAATGGAAGTGAAAAATTTGACACAATACGCTAGAGTATCGGTTTTGCTGGATGCCCAAGACGTTTGTGCCAATCAAAAAAGGATGTTCGAACAACAGAGAAGGCTAATGGTTGGTTTGTTTTGATGTCGGCTGGGAGATAGTAAACTCCATCAACGGTCGGCCCCTGTGTCAACACCTTCCTGGTCTTCAAATCCTTGACATCAAAATAATGATAAAAAAGTTCAACAGACACACCATTAGTCTTGCAAAACTTAGATATGGAAATTAAATTTTGCTTAATATTTGTAACACAAAGCACGTCATGAAGTGTAAAGCCAACATTATAAGATTGAAGCTTAGTAGTGCCAGAGTTTGTAATTTGCAAACCTGAGCCATCACCAATCACTATTTCATTCGTGCCTTCATAATCAGAATGAATTGATAGGTTCTTAAGATCAGCTGTCACATGATGGGAGGCGCTAGAGTCAATATACCACTGCTTGGAGCCATTACTTGAGGTAGCATAATTAGCAGTTGGTTTGGAATTAAAATAGTTTTTACTTTTTCGACACTTCTTAGCAGAATGCCCTAGCTTGTCGCAAATTTGACAGACAAGTTTAAAGGTATTTGAGTGAAATCCATTACCACCATTACCACTGCGATCATTGTTTTCAGCAGACCAGAATGGCTTTTTAGACCCATTTCCTCGGTTATGAAAGTGACCAGAGGACTTCTTCGTAACATTAGCAGAAGAAATACTAACATCAAAGACAGATATCTCCTGTTGAAGATGAAGCTCGAAAGCAACAAGTTTATCGTGGAGTTCCTCATACGTGATAGATGAATCACGAGCCCGAAATATTGCTGAAATCTCTCGATACTCTGGGCCGAGACCATTAAGGGCATACAAGATGTGATCATCTTCTTCAACAACCGAGCCAGCGAGAGCAATCTCATCAGCAATGTGCTTTAAAAGCTGAAGATATTCACCAACAGGGTGAGTGCCACGCTTAGTGGAGGTGAGGCAATTTTTCAACTCCATGACTCGGGAGCGAGATTTGTTGGCATAGAGCTTCATAAGCTCGAGCTAGGACTCATGAGATGTTTTTGAGGAAGAAATAACTGGCAAAACAGTTTCGGATGGTGGAGGAAAAAATGCCTGACAAAAAAGAGTTTATCATGTCGAACCCAATGATGAAATTTGGGGTTGGGCACCTATTTGCCATTTTCTTCAATTTCTTTGGAAGGCTGCGGAGAGGAGCCATCAACGTACCTTGCTAAGTCGAAACCAACGAGCAAAGCATCAAATTGTGCTCGCCAAGATGAGAAGTTGGAATAAGTTAGCTTCAGGTGAAGTTGAGCAGTAGCATTAATTACAATTGGAGATGAAGCAGCCATGACAAGAAAATTGCAGGATCGTGAAGTGGTATTTAAACCAGATAGACTTCTGATACCATATAAACTTATAAGAAAGAGAGTTGTTGGGAAAAAGGCTTATCTTCATATGTGAGAGTTACATGGTTTATATACACCAGTATATAGTAATTCAAATTTACAACGAAATCATGAAAGGCTAAATCTAGATCACTTAGAATCTCTAACTAACAGAATTCAAAATTCAAATACATGTGAGAGGATAAAACAGGAGTCTTATCCTTCTATAGTGATGGCCGCCGATATCTCCTCTTCGAAACTAAAACAAACCTCAAAAGATTAAAAAAAGAATAGGGGAAGAAGAAACATATATTTTGTTTTTAGTAATTTAAGGGCAAGAGCTCCGGCAAGTTAAAGAAGAATAGGAGATGAAGAAAAATAGGGGAAGAAGATGGAAGAAGAATAAATTAGTTCTAAAAATTCTATCCCCCTCTTTCGTTTCCAGAAAAATTAAAAATATATATTTCTTTTTATGAAAATAGATATATATTTATGTTTTTTTTAATTATTTATGGCTAGTTATTCTCGTAGGCCTTATATACCCAATGAAAAAATTCCACGTCAACCATAAAAGTCCAGATCAGCAGTTAACTTTGGAGTTGACGAAGCCGTTAGTCACGTGCCATTGGAGTTGACGGAACCGTTAGTCACGTGCCATTGGAGTTGACGAAACCGTTAGTCACGTGATGGCACGTGACTAACGGTGTTGACGGCAAGGGGCACATTGGCGTGATTTTGAAAATTAAAGGGGAAATGTGGCACAATTATTAGTTCAGGGGGCAAACTGACCTAAATTTGCGAAGTTCATGGGGGCAAACGGACTATTTAGCCCTCTAATAATAGGTCTTCTTTAGGACAAAGTTAGTAGTATACTTTTTTTTAAAAAAAAAAACAGTATGTTTAAGATTTTAATTTTTATTTAATTTTAAGACAGATTGGGTCACGTGCAACGCAAAAAAAGAGTACTAGTTGAAAAAAAAATTATCTAACAAATAGGAGTAAGGGCTGAAACTTGATGAGTGCCCACAAATTCAAGTGTTCAACTATTCAATTTCAAGCCAACTTAGATGAATCCACAGTACACCACATTATTCTTCTAATCTATTAAGCTAACTTACATGTTACTTATTATAAGTCTCAAATAACCAATTTTTTTTATCAAATAATCACTTTCATTAATTAATAATCAAAGCTTACAAAAAAAATTTGGTTTGTAAGTATATTTTAAGTAAAAACTTACCCAAAACATCCTTAATTAAATATTCACATATACACGTAAATTAAAAAAAGGCACTTTTGAAAAATAAGTAATTAAAACCTCATTAACTTGCAAAATGACAAATAAAAAGTAACAAAAGGTTGTGATTTACTAAATACCGCCCCCTTTTACTAGTCATCGCCCTCCTTTGGACTATTTTGCCCTTTACTTTATTTTCCATCAAACTTCAAACTTTTCAATTTTTCTCAAATTCTCTCAACTTTCAAACTTTCAAAGCTCAATCATTCAAAATCATTCAAGTAAAACAACATCAAAACTCATGCACAAAGATTTTTTCGGATTGAAAGTATGGTTTTTTTTTTTTTAAAAAAAAGAAAAACAATTTTTCTATTTATCATTAATCAAAGATTAAAATCCTCTTGCTAATATTGACATATTCATACCCATTTAAACTAAATGAATTGATAAAAAGAAATTAAAAACAATCTAAAAAGATTAAAAAAAACACAGAAAAAAAA
>AWUE01021413.1:0-19947 GCA_001974825.2 Corchorus olitorius
GGTCGCGATCCGCGCGCGACCCGCTATTTTTTTCTGCTTTTTTTTTCTTTTTCTTTTTCTGCGCTTTTTTTTTTATCTTTTTAGATTTTCTTTTAATTTCTTTTTATCTTATAATAAGTATTGGTTGGACAATTCATTTAGCTTAAATGGGTATGAATATGTCAATATTAGCAAGAGGATTTTAATCTTTGATTAATGATAAATAGAAAAAAAATCTTTTTTTTTAAAAAAAAACATACTTTCAATCCGAAAAAATCTTTGTGCATGAGTTTGATGTTGTTTTACTTGAACGATTTTGAATGAAAGTTTGGAGGTTGAGAAAATTTGAGAGAATTGAAAATTTTGAAGTTTGAAGAAAATAAAGTAAAGGACAAATAGTCCAAAGGGGGGCGGTATTTAGTAATACCCACAAAGGCAATAAAACCTTACCATAATAATATTCTAAATATTATTTAGGATTACAAGTCTAAACCTTACCATAACCATACCCAAAGCCATTTGTAGCTAAACCTTACCATAACCTTATACCTTGATGTTTTTAAAGACATCATGTACTAATTCTTTTTTTCAAAACTTGAGGTAAATCTTTTTTTCTTTTTAACAAAAATCTTGAGGTAAATCTGAAATTACATTTGTAACTAAAATTTAGGGATTATTCTAGGTTAACACCATCTTATTACAACTATTGATTATACTAACAAGACACAGGGCACTCACTATGTGAGTAGTTTTTGACAGTTTTTTTTAAATGGGTAGTTTTTTTAAAATGATATAAATAAAATTTAAATACTTAGTTTTATTTAAAATAGATAGTTTTTATTTTGTTTTGAATTTTTATAAACTGAATTTGTGTCCGAGTCAACTCGTGACACAAACTCAGGACTTGCCTTTATAATTAGTATAGATTAGGATCATAAGGTGGAATAGACTACCTAATAATTTCTAGTAGTCTCATAAAAATAGGATTAATTAATTAAATGCGGAATTTATTATTATCAAAGAAAGAAAACAAAAGTATCATTAACACTTAACAGATCCCATTCCATCACTTCTCTTTTTTCAATTGTCAGTCCAAATCCTTCAAAACCTCTCAAAAGTCTTAACTCCTTGTTTCTCTTTATCTGTGTACTTCTGTTTCTGTTTCGTTTTCCCCGATCACCATTAGATCTCTTCTCTTCTCTTAATCCAATTTCCCTTTATCACATTCTGATAGATCTCTCCCTCTGATTTCTGCATCAACTTTTGGCTTTGGGTATTTTTTTCAAAGATGGGAAAAGTTTCAGCCATTGTATACATCACCGTGGCTCTGCTAATCCTCTTCCTCATCTCCCATTCCCCTAAGAAGCACTCCAGCCACAACCGGCATCGCCGCCTCAAGCTCCGCTCTTCCTACACCTTTAACAAACCCACCACCCACCACGAACCGGTTGCTTTTGACCCACTCGTCGCGGACATCGAGCGCCGCCGTGAAGACCGCCAATGGGAGAAGCAGTATTTTGAGCATTCCCATCCTGAGTTTACACATGAACCTGCTCCGGGTGAAGAGTCGCAGCCCGAATGGGAGGATTTTATGAACGCTGAGGATTACTTGAACGACGAGGAGAAGTTCAATGTTACCAATAGGTTAGTGGTATCGCATTCATTTTACTTTTTTTTTTTGGTTATCAAGAGTTGAGATTTTTGAGCTTGATTATGTTTTAGCTGCCAATTTTCGTTAAAAATATGTGCTTGATCAAGTAATGTGCTTAAATAGTTGCTATTTGTTACTACTATTAATGAGCTGCACTTACTTGTTCACGTTGATCCCCTTTTTATCTATGTCATTTACATCTTAGTGTGAAATTGCAGAATAGATCTAATCATACTTCTAGTTTAATTGCTGATGATCATGATTTTGGTCCATTATGTAGTTATTAATTTGGTGTTAGTTCTTCCTTGTACTTATAGAGATGTGAATATGCTGGTTTATCTTATATTTGCCTTGTATAAGGGGCACATCGAAATGATTTGGTTGTTAACTTATATGTGTTAGTTGCTGTCTATCATTTGATAAATTGATTATACTTGTGTATATCGTTGAATTATAATGCAGTTTATGTAAATCTTGTACTTGTATTTACATACTTGTGGATGCACGTTGACTTTAACATCTTGAGAGATTTTAATTGGGTTGACTTTAAACATAAAGAACAGGTTGGTATTGCTGTTTCCCAAGATTGATGCGGATCCAGCAGATGGGTTCGTGACTGAGCATGAATTGACTGAGTGGAACATGCAGCAGGCTGAGAAGGAAGTCTTGCACAGGACTCAGAGGGAAATGGATATTCATGATAAAAATCATGATGGGTTAATTTCCTTTGCTGAGTATGAGCCTCCCAGTTGGGTGAAGAATGGTCAGTTGTGTTCACCGTTACTAAGTTTTGGTTCATGTTACAAAACTAATACTCAATGCTTTTGTACCTTGAAAAAAAAAAAAAAAAAAAAAAACCTCAATGCTTTTGTGTTAATTTTGGCTTGTGGTTTGGTATCTGTTTCTTTTTTTAGCTAAATCATTATTCACATTGAGGTATTTAATTGGTAGATTTTATAAAGTTTTTGTGGATCACTCAAACTAGCTGCTTCATATTGTTTTCTGTTCCCTTTTCTGAATAGATGGAAGCATCCTTTTGAAGTGGTTTTTTATTTTATGGATTTATATTGATTCAGTCATGACCACTATGACCCTATAGTATCAAACTTGGATATGGTGATTGATTTTTGTTCTAATTTTTTAGCTAATAATGTTAGAGATAGTAACTAATTTGTGTTTTCTCCTCCAGATAACACTTCTGTTGGCTTTGATATGGGCTGGTGGAAAGAGGAACATTTTAATGCTTCAGATGCAGATGGGGATGGTTTATTGAATATAACCGAGTTCAATGAGTAAATACCAAGCTCTACATAAGTTTCAGTTGATTATCCATAGTGAAACGATATATTTTCATTGCTGTTGTTGCTCTCCCTTAATTTTTTCTTTGTGGATGTTTTCCTAGCTTTCTGCATCCTGCTGACAGCAAAAACCCAAAGCTACTTCAGTGGCTGTGCCAGGAGGAAGTAAGGTAACCTGAGTTTTAGTTTTCTTTGATTTTTGTTTTCCTTTTTGCCTTGAAAGTAACTTTTATGTCATAAAAATTAACCAACTTATGCTCAAATTATATACATTTTAGTTCAATAAATAAGAAAAGCAAAGCAAATTCAGCAATTTTAGCCATGTAATTTAATTGCATTTAATCTACTTTTTCTACTATTGCCTTATATATATAAATTTTGCTTGTTTTGTTCTCCTCTTTAGGGAAAGAGACACGGACAAAGATGGGAAGGTTAACTTTAATGAATTTTTCCATGGGCTATTTGACTTGGTAAGAAACTATGATGAAGAAGGTCATAATTCCTCCCATCCATCTGATGACTCAATGGAGGCCCCTGCCAAACGGTTGTTTAGCCAGCTTGATAAAGATGGTGACAGGTACTTGTGTGAATGCTTTTATTTATTACTGTTGAGTTATCAACTTAAGTCTTTTGGATGGTTGAAGAAATTTACGGTGCTCCTTTTAACAGATTATTGTCAGCTGAAGAGCTATTACCAATAATTGGGAAACTTCATCCATCAGAGCGTTACTATGCAAAACAACAAGCTGATTACATCATATCACAGGTATTTATGACACCAAAAAGATGACCACTACACTCGCATGTGTGTATGAGTTATCAATCATAAAATTTGATTCCTTTTTGTTTGATAATGGGAATCACATTTTGTTATCATTTTGCTGAAGCCACGTATTGCACTGAGACCAAACTTAGCACACTCTTCTTCTTTGAAAAAAATTTGTTAAGGAAAGAGAATAATATACTGAATTAATTATTATGAGGACCGTTACCATCAAAATAGGTATTTACAAGTCATGGTGATAATAATTGATCTCTTTTTCCTTACCTTCTTGAGGACAGCCAAACATAAGTGAATGATTACCTAAACTGAAAACACTGTTAAGCTACATTTTAAAACAGGATGTAGTACTATGCACTGGATGGTTACAGCTATGAGAAACAGTAATAATGTAAGCATTCATAAAGTATGTGCATTTTGAAAATGTCGCAATATGGGATGGAAATTGTCGGCAGTAAGGCCATTACGTGCTTACTAGTTTGGTAGTTAATATTCTTGTTTTCTTAACCTTAACCACTACCAACATTGCAATAATGTTTCCTCCTCATCTTTCTGGCACCATGCAATACCCGGCTATGGTTGTATTACAATTCACTCTGCATGAATAAAAAAATGATGACTTCTCTCATTGAAAATGTTTAAGAAAAGGTATACATTATACTTTGAGTACTGCTTCTCTCCCATCCATGCTCTGCTTACAAGCTTTGGAAATCTTATTATGTTATATAATGCTAATGTATAAAGTATGTTGATGTGATAACTGGATTATTACCATTGTTGACTTCTTCTTATTGTTCTCATGTTTATCATTGCATTTTGCAAATATTATGGTCTTTGTATTAGATTACATGTTTCTGCACAAGGAATGATTTTCTTGCAAGTCATAGTTGTCATTAGTTGAACCTTTATGACAAATTAACTTGAAAATTATAAGTTTTACATTACTCTCGACCAAGGCTTGGCCTAGTTGTGCTTGTTCTATTTAGGAGGATTTTTTAGTCCAAGGTGCAATTCTCTCCCTTGGACCACCTTATATATAGTCAAAAAAATAAAAATAAAAGATCCATTATTCATAATATTGTTAATTTAATTGCAGGCGGATTCAGACAAGGATGGTCGCTTAACCTTACTTGAGATGATCGACAACCCATACGTATTTTATAGTGCCATCTTCAATGATGAAGATGAAGATGACTACGAATACCATGATGAGTTCCGCTAAATGCTAATATACTAGGTAAGATGAACCATCTATTATCTGTCTGCATCTACTTTAATAATCAATCTTTGCCTGATGGGTCTCCTTTTACCATAATAACTTTGCAGGACAAAAGGGCAGCATAGGATTCAAATTTTTGTCTAGCAAGAATGTATGCTTTATAGAACTAGTAATTAAAACTTTTTACAAAATGAAGGTTATGCTACCATTGTTGCTTCCCATAGTGAGTTCATTCATGTTCTCTACCGTTTGATTACCCCTATCCCCTTTTGTGGATTTTATTTGATCGATCAGCTGATACAGATTTGTTATTGTTCATTGCAGATAGTGGACCTTAGCTTGTTCTTGAGGCCTTTTCACAATTAGGTGGTCGTTGGAATTTCATGTCTGACATACATTTATCAGAGTATATATATATACTTGATGTTTCATGTTATAAAATTTTCGAGCCTTAGAAAAATTTTACTATCATCTAGTTGACATATGTGTACTTGATAGAAAATTAATTAACCATAATTTGTTGGTCATGTGGTGAATCAATGGGAATCAATATTTTACTTTACTACAGGGGTCTGTATTTAAATTTTAAAGAGCTGGATTTGTCTGATTGAACCCTTACAATTACAAAATTGCAAATAGAGGCATTGTTGGATTTTACAACTGTCTTGGGACAATTTACAACTGCATCTTTGTATAACTTTTTTAACAAGAACCTCTTCCCCTGTTATTCTCCTACTTTGCCATGGATTTGAATCTAGAAATTGAAAATTCAATTTTGCCTAGAGTAAAATTTTGTTGGGAAAATTTTAAAAAGTGGCGGTCTAATGAGAATATTTATTGATTGATGATACCATGTAAATAAATAAATATATATATATAATTATTAAAAGGTAAAATAATTTATAGAATTTGTATAAAGGATGTTGCAATTACAGTTTAGGAAAAAAAAAAAAAAAAAAAAAAAAAAAGGAAAGGGGGGGGGGGTAAAAAAAAAAAACGGGGGACGGAATTACGGAAATATTATACAAACAAAAAGCAAACTCAGAAACCTTATTGAGATTGATTACTATTTTTATTTTTTTGCTTCTTTTAACTTCTCTCTCCTCCATTCTCAAAAGCAAAACCATAATCTTTGCCTTTTGTTTACTAGTTTTCTTACTCTATGTATGTATTTCAATTCCTATCGTTGGTCTAGTTTTCTTAATTGCAATAATTGCAATTCCTATTTGGCCTGTGGTCACTACTTGCAGCGGTTCGGTTGCGCAGGAAGAAACTTGCAAGTAGTGACTACAGCGTCTCCACATTCAAAAATCCCAACCAGCAGATCTCTTAGCAGTTAGAAGGCGGTCCCGCTCGATACGAAGAGGGAGAGAGCGAAGCTTTTAGGGTTTTGGAGAGGCTTAGAGGGATACCGAGCATAAATTTTGGAGGTTGTGAAGTTTGGTTCTATTGTGGTAGAGGCGGTGGCTTCTGTTGTTATTAAAAGTGTTGCAATGGGACAGAGTAAAGATTGTGGGAAACATGAAACAGTTGTTGCTTTATTGGAGCAAGTTAGGCCTTGATCGGTTCAGGTCTTTAATTTGTTCATTTTAAATGAATTACTGCTTAATGATTTGATTATCTATTAGTAAATGGCAAGGTTAGATTAACGAAGTTGCATATATTATGTAATGTTGTAATGGTTGCGGAATAGGATTGAATCACGCATCTAGCTTCATTCTTAATTTTTATCGTATATGCTTTGACTCTAAATAAATTCTTCCAACCAACAATTTCATAACACCAATGCTGTTTGCGTTAATTGGGAAAGAGTATACTTATTGCTTCTTGGAATTGGGTGGATGCTGGCTTGTTATTTACTTTCTGTTTCTATATCTCATTAGTTATGCAGACACCTGCATTCCTGTTGCCCTTCTAGAACTTTCACCAGTAAGCAGTTGCATGCTTCAGCTTTCTGTAAGTTGGAGCCTATTTACTGGCTTTTGAAATGCATCTGAAGGGGCTATGCATTATGATTGTCCATCTCCAAGCATGGCCTTATTCTTTTTGTTTTCTTTTTCATTATTTTTTTATTTGATTTTATTTCTAAATCAACCTCGGGCTAAAAAAGGAATTCCATTGCTGCCTTAATTGAGATTCTCCAAAGTCATTTGGCATCACTCATTTGTCTTGAACCTTTTATTTAGTTATTTAATGTCTTAGGACTCGATAATAAAGTTTATCTCGACAGAGTGATAGAATTAGTGATTGACATATTGTTGGCAGGTTGAAATGGATGATAATGCAATAGGGTTTATTGAACTTGCTGATTATTGTGCCAATAAAAGTTGTGCTGCCGGTACAAGCTTTTGTAGTACCCTTGCAGGACATTTAATTAGATTGGCAGGTGATTTTCATCAGGTATTGCTCTCACTGTTTGCTCTTTTGTGGTATTGTTATGTACCTATGTCATTTATTTGGATAAGATGCCCTGAGTAAAATCTTAAATTTGGTAGAATTTCCCAGGCTACAATCCCAGTTGATCTCATACTGAGGCTTTATGCAATGGGGCTAGATTTCTCTGAGTGCAATATTAAGTCAGAACATGATGATTTTGACACCTCCAGAGGAGCAGAAGATGATTATGCTGTTAAAGTTTTGTTTCTTGAAAGAGATAAGATACAGAATTTGTCTGCTTTACTTGGTTCCCTCGGAAATTGCTTTAACATTGGTAAAAGGGAGAGATACATTATATCCGATATGGAATTGGAATGTAAGAATTTGGTTAATCAAATGTTTTTGCAGCCTGAATTCAAGGGTCAGTGTTCTATGACTTGCAAGGACAGAAAGGCTTATCTAGTAATGTACTATAATATACTGAAATTCTTGTGTCAGCCACTTTCTGCGCTAGTAAATTCAGAGAGAAAAAAGATACTTGCTGAAACTGAAGCTTCAGCTGATTCTTGCAAACTTTACATTATCCAGGATGCATATTATCAGTTCTGTGATTGTTTCTTTTTTTTGAAAGGTAAGTTTATTCCATCTTTGATAGATTAATCTTCTTTGTTGTAGCCACAAATACGTTTACAATGACTATGTAACATTGTGGTGAAAGGATTATTAATATTCTGTTGGTATATATCCCACTAAAATGACATCATTTTTGTGCCTTCTAAATCTGATATTCTTGTCCATACCTCCTGTGTACATTGCACATTGATCATGTAACTTTAAGTAATATTTCTGGTTATCATTTTTATATGAGGTATGGTACATTAAATGCTGATATAGTTGAATATCACGCTCAATTTACAGATGATACTTAGTATGTGCTTAACGGTAATGGCTAATAAAAACTTGCTTACTATTTGGGGCATAATTATGCTTTAATCTGCTTCATATATAAGGCTCTGAATTTTCTCATTTACCTATGCAGCTGTACATCTGAAACAGAGAGAGAAGAATTTGATGGTGGTAAAGTATTAGTACCTAGTGTAATTGTGGCTGGGTTCACTCTTTCCCTCTATACAAAGATTGAAATGGAGGTTAGTCACCCTTATTATGTAGGATTCAAGTGGAATAAGGGATCATGTTTGCTAATTGGTCATCGTTCAATTATGGCTGATTTTTAATGAGATGATGTCTTACAGAAGTGTGTGGATTTACTTGAGAAAGATATTTTAGCCCCTGAGATTGAATCCATCTACTGCCAATAATTTTCTCAAGTAAATCCACACTCTTCTGTAATATACAGGGGAAAGCCCATCAAAAATCGGTGTACTTATGTACAGAAGAAAGCAAATTTAAGAGGTACCTTTCAACCTTAGGTCTTTTGAGGTTACCTGTGGTATAATTATGCTATTGTTTTGCATGGTTGGTGAATGTTTTGAGTTTTTACTTACTGCACAGTTTTTTTTTATTTCTTTATCATTGAATTTTTTTTATGCATGTTAATAGCATGTATGGGTTGTGCATGTTCAGGTCTGTAGGCATTCTTGTTTAGATTAGTTTTTTGGCATTTAAGGTTCTGGCTTAAGTATTGTTTTGGGGATGTCTAAGTAAGTTATTTATCTATTTTTGCAGGCTTTGAATGCTTTAGAACTGTCTCACAGAGCATCTTGGGCTTTTGTTCAACATTTCTGTGAGATGTTTACTGATAAGAAGAAGCATTTTGATAATGATCTGTCAGAAGATGCTATCAGAGATTTGATCACTGATGCATGTACTACTAGTGCTTTTCTTTTGGAAGTTCTCCATGCATCTGGCAATCTTAAGGTGAAACGAATTATGGCAGAGAGTCTTGAAAATTGGGCTGCGGCTGAAAATTTGTTTAAACTGTTGCCAGGTCCTATGCCTTTGATAAAACAATGGGTTAAGGTATCATTTTCAAATCTTGGCCTGTTTTCACTGCATATTGATATTGGTTGTTAGTGATGGTTGATTGTTCTTTGATTTCAGATAGAGTGTAAACTCCATAAACATGTCAATGCAGAGGTTATAGCTTCAACCTTATGTTGCGACCTGTTGTCTTCTGCAAAAGTGTCAAAGAGGACAATTGGCAAACTCTTAGAGGAGGTTCAGCCTTTAAAATATATATATATATATATATTTTTAAATTTTCTTTGTGAATTTTATTTAAAATGGACCTTCCACTTGTTACTCAATATCAACACACTCATGATTAATGGATGTTTCTTTCAATTTTCATTTTTTAAATTTGTCCAGGAGCTACTTTCTTATCAGGAACTAAATCGTGGGTATCCAGATTTTTTTCCAGAGAATGCAAATTAAAGTTATTGATTTGCTTTTGCAAGATGAGTTTGCCACAGAAGATTGTCCTATGCAGAAAGCTAAAATTTTAATTAGAAAGGGAAGATCACTGAGGGCTAATGGCATTGAAGCTCTGAGGGACTGTATTTAGTGCTTGTCTGAAGCTATATCTATTATGGTAAGGTGATAAGCTCTGTGCAGGCTGTTTCGCTTATTTGTTTTTCTTCCTTGCTCATATAACCCTCTATTGTATTCTGTTTGGGGTTTAGTTCATGACTAACTTAAGCTAGTGTATATATAGAAAAACTTATTTGGGAAAACACGCACCCCTGGAACTGCAGCCTGCCATCAGTTAGCAACTGCTTATTGCTTAGGTGCACTATGTACCCAGGAAGCTGACCCAAACTCAGAGGTAATGTGCATATAAATATTGTCTCCAGATTTTACTAGAATACTTCTATCAATTGGCAATAATTACCAACTGTTACTGAATGCTAATGCTTGGTTTTCATCGTAAACAGCAAGTTTATCAAGATATATGTGCTGCCTTAGATCTGTGGTTGAGCATATTTGGTTCTGATTGTTGCTCCATTGATGATGAGTTCAAAATGGTGTCTGGAAACTCACTGCCACTGCTATATAACATTCTTGACTTGCTATCGATGAAGGTTTGCTTATTGATGTGATTGGCGTTGTCTTTTACGCAATAAAAGTCTATCTGCCTATAGCTCTGAATACAATTATATAAAGTCTACTTATGATGTTGGTGTCTCATCTCTTTCTGCAGGGCTGCACAAAATTACATAGTAACATATATCAACTGATAATTAGATTATACAAACAGAACAGCTTGCAACTTGAGAAATGCCTGGCCAACCTTTGGCCAACATGTGGATTTTAAGCTTCGTCAATTAAGTGGGTCCCAATCTGCTATGAAGTAAATTATGGGTTTCTCAGAATCACACGAAATGTTTTTAAGACAGCTATTTCCATGTCGGACATGTATGCTGCTTTATTACATGGTTATCTATTGGTTACTGCAGTTAACTTCTCATACTCCTTTAAGAAATTTGTCTGGGTTTTTAGTAACTGTTAAAAAGTTTACAATGATTCTTATGCTAATGATATAAGCTTGTTTTCTTTGGAAGGCAGAAGATACTTACATTGCTCCATGTGTCATAAATTTTTTATGCATGCTAATAGGTGGCTGTTTATGCTGTCTTTTTTTTGTCTTTCTCTTGTCATTATAACATTTTTACAGCAGACTCAATCTTTAATGACAGCTATCTAGTCATTTGCTTTTTGTTTTATCGTTTTCTTTTTCTGTGGTAGTACCTGAATATACAAACTTGAAACTGTTTGTTTTTGCTAAATTATTTGAGTTGCAAGTTATTGTATCCTCCACATTCAAATTCATTTTGCTTTTCCTGTTTTTTTGAGAAAGTACAACAATTGAATTATTATTATTATTCGAGCATCTAATCCCTAGTATTGCAGCTTTTTGTTACTGTTTTTAAGGGGATATATATAAACTAAAGGAATATAAAGAAAATCTGTTGGAGAAAGATCTTGAAATGGTCAACTAAGCAATATCATCTCATGTAAAATTTTCTAGGTGTTATGGTTGTTAAAGGTAGTAGCAAGCACAAGATTTGATATAAACATGTCATGGACAAATATAGTTCATTTAGCATGTCAGCATTACATGACATGTTATTCATGTCAGAGATGGAGACTAATAAAGCAATAAAATCAAAGGATTGAGCAAATTTTAATTTTAATAAAAAAAATTTAGTAAAGATTTTTTGAAAGCACAAAAATGAAAACTGACTAAAAAATCATTTGTCGTTGAATACTGTCAAGATTGACAGTAGTCGGTAGGGGACTAAATTGTTTGAATCAATAGTGGTGGTACTAAATTAAGCATTTCACTACTAGAGGGACCAATTGTGTTTTGGGGGGCACCAAAAAAAAGAAAAAAGGAAAGAAAGAGAGAGAAAGGGAACAATTGTGTACCATTGAAAACCGAAACATTAAACCGACGACGTAGAAATATAAGACACGTGTCACATCTTGAGCTGAGCGGGAAATGGAAAACTGAAAAAATGGAATCGACGGAAAACATCAAAAACTCAAAAACAAGTACCGCCTCGTCTAAAACCAAAATTCATTTCGCTTTAAGCGAGCAAAAATGAGGGGCACCACGCGCCGCCGTCCCACTGACTCTTTCAATCCTCCGGTGATACAATCGTCGCGCGACTCTGATGCCAGTTTTGCCAGCAGCCGGCCCTCTTCCATTGGCATGGGCCGCGCCATCTCCGTCGCCGAACCTTACTCCGATCGTTCCTTCCAAGCGGCCACCATCCGTTCTATCAACGCCTTTTTCTCCTCCCATTCCATCCCCCCTTTCTCCACCAAACCCTCTCAAGCCCCTTCTGCGAAGGACCTCTCAAATATCCTTACCTCCCTCCTTTCCCTTCTCCACTTCCCTTGCTCCAAACTCGAAGAAGACCTAGGTTTGCTCCTGAAATCCCTGAATTGCCCCTTCAAGTTCAACAAATCAACGCTCCGGGCGCCTAATACTCCCCACAACTGGCCTACTTGGTTGGGAATCGTTCACTGGCTGGTCCAACTTGCTATGTACAATGAACATTTATCACAGAATCCCACAACTCCTTTTGCCCAAAGTGATAGCATGACTGAATATGCATTGGAGAGTTATTTGCGATTTATACGCGGCGAGGATGATTTATTGGAGGTTTTGGATAAGGAGTTCATGGGGAAGTTGGAAAAAGAGAGGGAAAATGTGGTTGAGAGCTCCAGGGCTTTGGAAAAGAATGTCGGAGAACTGGAGGCCAAAGCGGAGGGGCTAAGAACGGGGCCAACGGAGAGGGAACTGCTGGAAAAGGAAAAGAATGTGCTGGAGGAAGATGTGAAGAAGTTTCATGCTATAATTGCAGAGTTTACAGCAAGAATTGGATCAATGGAGAAGGTGTTGGAGGAAAAGGAGAGAGAGTTGAATGCCAAGGAAGAGGAGAGGAGGCAAATTTGCAAGGAGAATGAGGAGCTTAAGAAGAGAGTGGAGTTGCAAACTTTTAATGCTAGAGATGTGGAGAGGATGAAGAGGGAGATGCAGGCTGTGGAAAGGGATCTTGGGGAGGCAGAAGTTGCCAGGAATTCGTGGGAAGATAAGTCTTGGGATCTTGATTCTACTACTAGGCAGAAGTTTAAGGAGCTTACGGCGCTTGCAATGGAATGCAATCAAGCAATTAGGAGGTTTTGTGAGCTTTCAATTTGCTTATTTATCGTATCTTTGCAGTTCATATTCTTACGATATTTATTGAGCATTTCGCATATGCATTTTAATGTGGAATTTTGATTTCCTTTTACCACCAAGTTTTTTAGTTGTGGATTGTGAATTGAATACTTTCAGTTCATCCTTATTGAGAAACTAAAGTCTTAAATGCATGAGCTTTCAGTAAACGCAAAATGATTCCTGAAAATTATGGCAAGCCCCTTCTTGGAGATTGGAATGCTTGATTACTGATTAATAAAAGTGGTGCTCCTATATATTTAAACAATTTGCTTTATAGATGTACTTGAAGGCTGACTTAAGTGTATGGCTGAACTTTTAAGTGATTGCTAGTAGTATTAATTTTTTTTTCCCTCACTTAAATGCATCACAAAAGTTTTATTATGAAGTGGTAATGATATAATCTTAACAGCTTTGTTTTAAGGGTCTTGGATGGTTTTCTTTCCCCTTTGGTTAAGATTATCTTCTTAGATTCTGTTATGCAAAGTCCATGTTGAAATTGTTAGCTTATGTTTATTATATCTTTGATTGTTTTGGTTCTTTTTTGTTATTTTAAGTTGAAAACTTATGCGGTTCTCAGCCTGTGCTTATTAATAAATAATGGAGCACTGATATCACTTTTTGTGGTGGTTTTAGGTTAAAGCTTGGTAATGGTTTTCAGTATGAGCTGAATGCTAAAGGCTCAACACCCGCTGAGGTGATGGGGATTGACTACAAAGCTACACTTAAGCCTGAGCTTGAAAGCTATGCTGACAAAATTAGGGAAAGTTCTAAGCAAAAGTTTGAAGATATGATTCTCCTTCAGCAACAATCAAAAGATATGGCTACTAAGATTGAGGAAAAAAGAAATCGTATTTCTGCGATTCAATCCCATATTGATGAAGTAAGTGCTTTTAATTCAGTCTATATGCTGTGATAGTAGCACATAAGTTAAAATTCTATTATACATACTTTTAGGGGGACGTAAAAATAGTATGGTTTGTGCATCTAACAGAGCAACTCATATGGCATAAAATTTGATGTCCTGAAGTTGAACTTTACACTTGGTCCTTCTGAGAATCTTAATTCTGTAGTCAACTTCAGTTATCACTTACAAATAGATTTTTTCATTGTTCTCACTGGAATTTTTGTATGGAGGCATTTTGTTGACGTTAAGCTGTTTATACTAGCTTTATATTTGAGTGACAGTCTAGATCTTTGTGTGGTTAGTTTGAGGTAAGCATGTAGGGAGTGCAAGGCGCATTAGTTTTCACATACTGTAACTTGTTATTTATTTATTCTTTTGGTTTGATTGGGTTATTATGTTCAGTTCCCTCTGCAAGAGGTGATAAACACAATAACAACCTTGGATTTCCATGATTTTATTGTGGGACACATTCCTATTCTGTTTTAGAATGATACAAAGGCAACAGACCACGTAATAGCCTGGATCCAACTCATTTTTGAAACAGAAATGGCTAGGGGTCAAAATGTTACATATCAACCCTGTCTTATTCCCCTTAGACCTCATGCAATAAGACAATTCTTGCTTTTTTACCCTTTTGTCGCTACTTCTATTCTGAGAATCGTTTTAAAAATGGTGCTAATATCAGAAAATGAAAATAAGGTTGGTTAGCAATGCTCTAACTTGCAATTCAATAGGGCCAGTTCCGGAGATTAACCTGCTGTCTAAATCATTCTTGTTAGGTTGAAGCTCAAATAAATTTATTGAAGAAGGAAATGCACGAATATGGTTATCGATCAACTGCAGAAGCCAAGAAAATGGTTGAGGATGTCCAAACCGAGGCTCAAAAATTAGATATTGCAGAAAGAGAAGCAGCAGAGATTCTGAAGGTAGGCATATTGATTTTTGATCTTATCCTTCATTGGTTAAACTTAAACATAAAGAAGGAAAAGAAAGTATGGTAGTGCTTAGGGTATTAGAAAAAGCAGATTTACAATTTAAGGTGAGTGAAATAATTTCTCGGAGACAAGAATTCCTTCTCCCGCAATTTATGTTGCAGTGATTTATATTCAGTGCTTACAACAATACTATGAGTATCTGTAACATCCCTGACCAACTGTTTCTTTTTACTCGTGAATAGGCCTCTCAACTGAGGTTGCAAGAAGCAATCCGACAAAGTGAGGAGGAAATTCAGATGCATGCTCAGGAACTCTTTGTGGTGGTTGATTCAGTGTCAAAATATAAGGAGCACATCGCATCCAAAATTTCAGAGATGAGAGCTGGCCTTGCAGAAACTGCTGCTGCTGTAGCAGATACTTACAAGGGTTCATTGCCGGCACAAGTGATTGGCAATGCCAATGCAAGTTAGTAAAATCAACAGAAAAATTGTAATCTATGACAAAGGTTGGTCTTTTAGCTTATGCTCAAACAACTATATCTGCTTCTAAGTTCTGATTTATGATACTATTAGTTATATTAGTTGGCAACATCCGATGCCATCTCAGGCATTGTATGTATAGGTGTGTTGTGATCTAAACGTTTGATGTGTTTTGTATTTATGGTGTCAGAATGAAGTTTGAAGTTAACCACTTAAATTTATGCTGTGGACTCTTTTCTTGGTGTATTTACCAAAAATCTTGTTCATAATATATGGAATACTCCTAGAGCAGGGTCTAATGCTTATGATTTTACTGTTAAATGTAAAAATCTAGCGATTGATTCCAGTAACTGGAAGAAACATGTTTTTGGCAACATAAAATCTCAATTGAATGATCTTAATAATGCTTTAATTAACATTCAAAATCAATTTAATAATACTCATGATCTTGAATTACAACCAGAAGAAATTTCCATTATGAAAAATATTAAAGCTCTTAAGAAACTCGAAGAAAAATTTTGGGCTCAGCGAGCTCATGATAATGGGATTAAGGAAGGAGACAATAATACAAAATATTTTCATGCTAAAGTTAAACATAGAAGAAGAATAAATACTATTAACTCTCTATTTCTTAACAATGAATGGCTTGCTGATAATGATGAAATCATTGAAGCTTTTACAACTTCTTATAATAGTATTTATTCTACTAACGAACCTACAAGCTTCGATTTTGAGTCTTTAGATAGCTTCCCTAAACTTACAGATGCTGATCAAGAAGAATTGTTAAGACCAATCTCTCCTAATGAAATTAGAAACATAATTTGGAAAATGAACTCTAATAAAGCCCCAGGTCTGGATGGATTAACTGCTGGTTTTTTCAAAAATTATTGGGAAATAATTGGAGATTCAGTTATTTCAACAGTTCAAAGTTTTTTTCATTCCACTCATTTACTTAAGAAACTTAATGAAACTTTTATAGTTTTAATACCAAAAAGGAATGATCCTTATGAAATTTCTCACTTTAGACCAATAAGTCCTTTGTAATGTTATTTACAAAATAATTACCTCTATTATAACTCAAAGACTTAGGCCCTATCTGTCAAAACTTATAACCCCTTTCCAGAACGCATTTATCCCTAATAGATCCATCTTTGATAATATTATTATGGCTCATGAGCTTTATCATACTCTATCGAGGAAAAAGACTGGTTTTGATTCTTATTTTGCTTTTAAACTTGATTTTGAAAAAGCGTATGATAAGTTAAGAATGGAAGTTATCAAAGATGCCTTCACTACTATAATTTTCCTTCACATTGGGTTGATCTAATTATGGAATGTGTAACAACAGTGTCTTATAAAATCCTTATTAACCACAAATTATCTAATACTATTAAACCTAAAAGAGGATTAAGATAAGGAGATCTTTTATCTCCTTATTTATTTTATGTTCTGATATGTTTAATAAGCTTTTAATCACTGCTCTTAACAGACGAAATTTTAAGGCTTTAAAAGCTTCTAGGACAGGACCTCAAATACCTATTTAAAATTATGCCGATGATTGTTTTATTTTTGCTAAAAATGATGCTCCAAATTGTTTGGTGTTAAAAGATATGCTTAATACTTTCTGTCAAGCTTCAGGAGAAACTTTAAATTCCAATAAATGTACTATCACGTTTTCTCCTAATACTTCTGAGATGTCTAGATTAAGTACCACCGATTTTTTTCAAGTGCCAATAGTTAATACTCAAGATAAATATCTTGGATTGCCAGTCTTTAGTGGAAGAATCACAAAACTTACTTTTAATCCTTTAATGAATCGAATAAAACATTGTATTAATAACTGGTATACTAAGTATTTGTCCTATGCTGGTAGGGTTACTCTCATTAAATCTGTTCTCACATCAATACCTATATATACCCTATCAGTCTTTCTTCTTCCTAATTACTTATTACATAAATCTTTAATGAGGAAATTTTTATAGAACCCCAAGAGTAATACAAACAGATCTTCTTTAGTCAATTGGAATACTTGTACTTTGCCTAGAGAACTGGGAGGTCTTTTGGAATTCATTCAATAGCAGAATTTAACCAAGCTCTAGTGTCTAAATTAATATGGAAATTTTATAATGATGGGGAATCCATTTGTTATAAACTTCTTCAAAACAAATATTTTGCTAGATCTTCTATTCTTTTGGCACCTGTAAAGAATACAAGTTCCTTGCTTTTGGAAAGGGTTGCATAAATGTAATTTTTATGCTATATTAAAATGAGTAAAACCAGTCTGAAGCAACCTTTGAACATCACATATTAACCAACTCACAATTCCCTAAAACTCAACAATCTGATCTGAGGATAAAGCAGGATAATTAAACATCCATAAGACAAGCAAGAACCTGAAGTTGAAACCAAAAAAAAGATGGTATTCATTTGTTTCTTTTATTCCTGCATATTGATAGCTAGGTCTTGTAATCTAGAGAATACAAGTTTGAAGAATGATAAATGATCTACTCATAAGCACAAATTACGGCTGCCTGGGAAATACTTATCAGCTCTATTGCTATGTTTGTACACAAAATTTGATTCTCAACAACAATGGAAGTTACAAAGCACTCAATTGCAAACTATAATATACGCTACAAGAACACAATCTCCAGAGACAAAAAAGAATGATGAGAAAACAGGAAAAGGAGATTAACCCCGATGTATTATACGCCTGATGCCACTGGGAAGTGTTTCAAGTGTATTTACTGCCTCCAATCTGATGACAGAGTTGTTTCCTAAAGTTATGAAGTTTCTGGTAAGAATTCTGACAAACGCGCCGCAGGCTACTATCTTTAAGATGAATGTCATTCTCCTGCATCAAATTGAACAGCTTAATAAACAAAGAAGCAACAACCAAGGTTCACTTTTTACTTTTTCTAATCTAAATGAGTCAATCACTGAATTAATTCTTCTCAATGCAGGTCCAAGATAACTCATTTTTCATTGAACTCATAATTAAATATGCTAATTATTATTAACTTTAGTTTAGCTATTTGTTCATGAAGTTAAAAGCTAATTTCAAACACAGTGAAGTACGCCGGCTTTTATGAATTTTGCTTTCAAGAAAGAGAGAACCAATCGCTCGCTTATATAAATTCTACTACAAGAACCAAAACTGAAAACGAATAAATAAATGCAATGCAGTAACTTTAGCAGATTTGTCTAAACGAAGAAAATACTTACTATTTCTGGATTCCTTCTTTTCCTTCTTTTTATTTCTGGGATAATCAAAATCATCGTCATCGTCGCTGTAATCTTCATCAGAAACGATGTGATCATCGTCATCATCGGAGGGAGGAGAAGGATCGAGGCGAGCAGCATCCTTGGCCCATCGAATCACTTTCTCAACTTCATCTTCCTCATCCTGCTCCTCTTCACCGTCAAACTTTTCAATACTGATACCAGCTTCCTTAGTAGTAGAATCCGGAGCAGAAGAAGGCAAGGAAGCCTTGAGAGCAGCGAATCTAGCGGAGAGATCATCACCCAACATACCCCTCAATTCCTCATCAACAACAACCACCTTCGACTCTCGCTCCTCCTTTTTCTCTTTTTCTTTATTTTCTTCTTGTTGTGGTGGTGGTGGAGCTGCGGATGATTGTTTTCGTTGTTGCAATTTAGATTGAGAAGTAGAAGGCCGGGATCGGAGGGCCTGGAAGCGACGGGAGAGATCAGGGTCAAGATAATCGGGGGCCACCCGGGACATATGGCTATCGACTGAGAGTTTTAACAGCATCTGGTCCTGCGCCGCTTGCAACAGCTGCTCCACCTCGTCGCTTTCTGCCGTCGCGGCGGCCGAGCTCTTCTTTCTGTTGCTCATTTTTCACTTTTTCGTATCTCTTTAGTATCCGCTCCGGCAGTGCAGGGCAGCCTCTTTTAAATATCCACTCGTGTGGGGCTTTGACTCATGCCGGATAAATTTTTTAGAAATCATATACTAATAATAAAGAAGGAAGGATGTTGATGTTGGGCTGCTTTACTATTGGGCTAACATTTTGGCACAGCTGACATGAAAGAAAACAACAAGAGCCTACATTTAGGCCCAGCAGCAAATCATTGCGTTGGCAGCTTTTTTAACTTCCGCTTGAGCAACTGTTTAATGTGTAATTGATCATAACCCTGTTGACTCTTGAGTTTAATTAATTAATTACTACTCCTAGTAGAATTAGGAGACTTGAACCAGCATAATTTGAATCCCAAGTAAAACCTAAAAGGGAATCCGCGCCAAACCTAACGGCTATATTTCTACCAAAACATAAACCTAGTTGGATTAGTATTATGATCAGTAGCAATATATAAATACACCCAAACCCATTATTTTCATCCCCTCCAAACAATTCTACGTTTACAGAAACTCTCTCTGATCTCGTCTCTCTCGAATTTCTTCCGTCTCTCTCAAATTTCTTCTCTCTCTCTCGATTTTCTTCTATCTCTCTCAAATTTCTTTTGATTGTTGAAGAGGTTTAGGCATGCCGCGGGTACCAAGAATGCTCTTCCCTTCTGATCGTGATCAAGTCCCTGCAAAACCCAAACTCCCTGCCGTGCTTCAACTCTCAGCCCAAAGAACTGACCGTGCGGCAATGTTGACCACCCGTTT
>AWUE01021414.1:0-27996 GCA_001974825.2 Corchorus olitorius
ATAACAATACAAAAATGGCTAACTTGAGAAAATTGTAATCATCCAGCCATCAAGGTAAAGACAACTTACATTATCTTGATCAACTTCTCTGATAATATCCTCAAGCAAAACATCTGTCATGTTATGCTCAGCACATGCTTGCTGAAGCTCATCAACTGTAATATAGCCACTTCCATCCTTATCAAAGTAACGGAATGCTGCAACAAGATGTTCCTCGCGCTCTAGTTTGTTAAGGTGAACTGTTGCAGCTATGAATTCCCCATAATCAATGGTCCCACTATTATCGACATCAGCCTGAGAACAAATAAAATAATTTAGATGACCAAGTTACATTAACACATTAAGTTACATAATAAGCACGTATCCTAATAAGTAAATGTCACACTTTTGTATTCATAACAAAACATACAAGTATAGACAAGGACTCTCAGCAATAAGAGGCTTTCCTTGATCACAAGTTTAGATGAAGAAAGGAAGTTCATCCTGCTCAAGAAAAGCTTCCTTAAGGATGGAGCAAAATGTTATAGGCAATGTCAAGTTGGTTCATAACAAATTTGAAATTCCCCATTAGAGAGAGGCACTCAGGTCAGGACAACCTATCACATGCCAAAAGCTATTCTCCAATTGGTTTAAGGGGCCACCTTTAGCTTATAAATAAGCATTGTTCACATTAGAATTGGCCCCATATCTCAACCACTATTCACAAGTACATTGTCACTTTGACCATTTAACCCCATGCTTAACTCTTAAAATTGTCTTCATATAAAATTAAGGGGGAAAATATGAAAAGAGGACACAAATGCTACATCCCCTAAAGTTCATAAACAAACATAAACTGATGTTTAGGCAACATTAGCTAGAAGCAATATGAAGAAATATTGAGCAGAAGAAGAAAATAAATAAACAAAAGATTGAAAAGAGCAGGAAGAAGAAAATGAAACAAATACTAAAATATCTACTTAAAACAAACTTACTGCATCCATAAGGTCCCGTATCTCGGTATCCTTCAAGGTAGAGCCATATCTTCGCAAACCAGCTTTGAGATCATCAAATGTGATTGCATAGCCGTAAACATTTCTCTCAAACCAGCAATCTCCTCCTCAGAGAGACTTTCAGCTATTACCTGAAAGTACAAAAAAACAGAGTTTCTCCTGTTAGAATGAGTTTGACTACATTAACACTAAAATGGCATATGCTTAAAGCCAAAATGGCGTTCCATTGTGCTTAAGACTACACTCCATTGATATATGTAAAGAGCTGCTAGACTGAGGCAAATCAATATTAGAGAAAAATATGGTGCATTCTTTGTTTACTGCGACAAACAAATTGCTTCTACTGTACAAATCAGATAATGACAATTATGCTAGGAAGAAACATTGCCTGATTTATCAAACATAATCCTAATTTTATATACATCAAGACCATTAGTTTGTCTCCTGTTTTCCCTCACATAATATGCACACAGAGATAGAAGTCAGATACAAATCGTCGAGAATCTTACCCGTAAAGCCATCTTCTTCAATTTATTCATTGCAGAGAATGTTTTGAGGCGAGAAAGTACAGCTGGATCCAGCGCCCTATCTGGAGCAACCCCATTTTCACAAATCCAAGGATGACCTAAACATAAACAGACAAGCAATATATATTAGAGAGCAGATTCCTTTGTTTTATCTTTTGATTGCTTCAAAACATTCACTACATTTACTATCAACTATATAACAAATGAGAGGCAACATATGATACACACATAATACTTCATGAGCAGTCAGCCGCTCTGAAGGTCGAGAGCATAACTCTTCGAATTAGGTCTTTTGCACTATCAGATATTAGGGGCCATGGGTCTGAATCGAAGTCAAAAATTGTGGTTAATTTGTACCCAAATATAGTGTATGCGAAGCTGCCGTCGGTGGAGGGGAGTAGCATAAGAAGGCAAATTTGGGTTAGAAGGGGAATATACTTGCTTTGATTAGGTTGACAGGACATTGATTGGTCCCTCTGTTATTGTCCAAAAAAAAACAAAAAATAAGAGAAGAGGAAAATACAGAAATGTTTAATTGGTTATTGTTGTCCATAAATATTTTGGTGGGTGTTTTCAAAAATATTTTGGTGGTAGCGATGCGGCACATCTGCTACATGTGTCTTCTGCTTCATCCCCCCAACCCAAACTTTGCCAACTAACAACAGCCTTTTAGTTGATTAGACAAAAAAATTGAAATAACAAAGCTATAATAGTTTAATTTATTTACTTAAGATAGGAACTTCCCAGCTTATGAAAGGCAATAAAACCCTTTTTTTAAATTACTACAATCACCTCAAAATCAAAGCAAAATGAATAAAAAATAAGTTGAAAAACCCAGCAATTTTTAAGTTACATCATTGTAAAAATTGCATAACAAGAGCCCTTAAATGATGTGGGAAATTGGTGAATCGAGAAAGAATTTGAGTAACAACTAACAAACACATGAATCTCGTTCTGCATATAGAATTCATGTATTCATATAGCACAAAATCAACATCTTTATGAGTCACTAATGTTTGCAGCAAAGAAAATGATAACATTTATTTAATTTACTAATAATAGTGCAACAACCTTTAATTTTATGGTATTTACCTTATTATTATTATGTAAAAGTGAAATATTAAATTTGAATGATGTTTGAAAGTAAAAGTAGATATTGGAGGCTAATCTCAAATCTAAAATGCAAATAACAAATAGGCGATGGACTCACACAAGCGGTTAAGATTCGAACCCTTCTTATACCAAACTTAAGTTCGAGTCCTTAACCCTTCTTATACCAAATTTAAGTTCAAGTCCTTTATCTATAGGTCTGAAAAGTTCACATGTGAAATTCCAATAATAAATCTGTAAATTCTTATAGGGATTTGACTATTTATCCCGTCCTTAGAGATGATGTAATGTAATCTCCCATGCTCCTAAGTCCTAAACTCCTAACCTTTGGGAGGAAAAAGAAATGCAAATCCTATTAAAATGGATTACTAAATACCGTCCCCTTTTACTAGCCACCGCCCCCCCTCCCCCCCTTAGACTATTTTACCATTAGCTTTATTTTCCTTCAAATTTTAAACTTTTCAATTCTCTCAAATTCTCTCAACCTCTAAACTTTCAAAAATTGATCATTCAAGTAAAATAACATCAAAACTTAACAAAGGTTTTTCTAAAAAAGCAAAAAAAAAAGGCCAAAATAATCATATAACATAATAGCAAAAAAAAATTCAAACTTTCTTTCTTACTCTGCTCGTCTCAAAAAAAAATCAAACTTTCAATTAGCTTTTCAATTACTTTTTTTAAAAAAATAAAAAAAAATTGGGTCGAAATAATCATATAAAATAATAATAACTAATTTTTAAAAATAATAACTAATTATTAAATTTAAAAAAAAAGTAAAAAAATATGCGAAATATTGGCCTGGTCGCGCGCAGATCGCGACCAAGCCGCGGCTGGTCGCGAGCCGTGGTCTCTCGTGACTAGCCATGGCTTGGTCGCGCGCGGTTTTTTGCCTTTTTTTTAAAAAAAAAAAACATACTTTCAATTCGAAAAACTTTTGCCCACCCCAGATGTTGTTTCTCCATGAGTTTTGATGTTGTTTTACTTAAATAATTGAGGTTTGAAAGTTTGAAGATTGTGAGAATTGAAAAATTTGAAGTTTGGAGGAAAATAAAGGGCAAAATAGTCCAAAGGGGGGGCGGTAACTAGTAAAATGGAGCGGTATTTAGTAATATTACTAAATACTTACTAAATACCGCCCCCCAAAAGACATATTTACCCTTTGTTTCATTTTCCTTTTAAACTTCAAATTTTTCAATTCTCTCAAATTCTCTCAACCTTCAAAACTCAATCATTCAAATAAAACAATATCAAAACTCATGGAGTGACAGTTTTTTTCAGATTGAAAGTATATTTATTGTAGAAAAAAACAAAAAAAAAGCGCCGAAAATGGGATGAAAAAACCGGGTCGCGACCTGGCCAGCTTTGGCGTGGGCCGCAATCGCTGCGCCATGGCTTTTTTCATCCCATTTTCAATTTTTTTTCTTTTTGTCCTTTAATAATTTTGCTTGTAATTAATTCGTGCAATTAATATTTAGTAATACCGTGCAATTAATCCGTTTGGATCATATTCTTACTTCTATATATATATTAAAGTCTCAACTTTCTAAAATTATCAGGTTTTCTTAACCTTTTTATTACAAAGCTTTCCGAATTTTTTTTTTTAATGTACCATCACATAATTAATTAAGTCACAGTAGCCATGGGTTTGAAAGTTTGAAGGTTGAGAGAATTTGAGAGAATTGAAAAGTTTGAAGTTTGAAGGAAAATAAAGTAAAGGGCAAAATAGTCCAAAAGGGGGGCGGTGACTAGTAAAAGGGGGCGATGTTTAGCAATTCATATTTTTTATTGCTATATTAAAAGGGTAATTATTTGATACACCGGCGGTGTAAATTTTGGACTCCATAAGCGGGTTGTGGAGTTGACAGATGTCCATTTTTTTAATTAATTAAGTTTTAAATATTTCAATCTAGTCTCTAGAGGACACATGTCACCCTTCAGGACCTGCTTGTGTAGTCTGCTAAACTCCACCGCCGGTGTATTGTATAATTTGCCATATTAAAATGTGTAAATATTTTTTTAACATTAAAAAAAGGTAATCATTTGATATACCGGCGGAGTAAATTTTGGACTCCACAAGTAGTAGCAGAGGGAGGGGGGGGGGCTATATAAGATTGGGTGTGTGTTTGAACAAAACTAAATGGTAATATTTCACTTTGGCCCCCCTTAAGTTTCTAATTTGGCCCTCTTTGTTATAGTTTTTAATATTTTAACATCTACTCTCTTATTTATAGTGTTATTATTCATGATATTTGATTTTATCTAAGATTTTTTCTTTTCAATATTTACTATATCAATCCCAATTTTAGTAAATCAATTAGCAAATTCTTTTTTTTTCTCTTCTTTTTTATCAATTATATTAATATAGCTAACTTATTAATTGTAGTAGATATTTACACTTTTAATCACAATTTGGGTGTGAGGAATAATTAAACTGACTAATATATTTTGTAATAGGTGGTGGACTTGACCGTTAATTAAAATATCAAATTTACCACCTATCATAATCATTTTCTTGTTTTTTTAATAAAATTTTTATCATTGAGTTGGTAATGAGTTAACGCCAAACATTATACTATACAATACTAGTATATATTTTCACATGCTATTTATTCTTTAAAATCAATATTGCGTATATAAGTATATATAGTTACATATTGCCTTAATTAGGTATGCATTACTTGGCCCCCCAAAGATGAAATTCCTGGTTCCGCCCCTGTCCACAAGCGGGTTCATTTTTTGAATTAATTATATCCATTTTTTTTTAATTAATTAAGTTTTAAATATTTCAATCTAGTCCTAAAGGACACATGTCACCCTTCATGATCCGCTTGTGTAGTCTACTAAACTCCACGGTGTATTGTGTTTACCTATGACTAGTATTACTAGCTTAGGTATTTTTTTGGCTTAGATATTTTCCAAAATTTTAAAAATGTTTAGACATTTTTTTTCGATTTTGAATACAATATCAAAATATAATAAAAAAAATAAAATAGGAAAAGCAAAAATTTTAATAAACATAAACACAACTATAAAAAAGAGACTTAAGAGTAGATTTGTTACTCTTCTTCGTTGGAAGGGAGGCATAGTCGATTATGACGGAGCTGTTTGGTAAAGGCCAATCCATTGGTTTATGAATAGAGTAGGGTATTAAATATGTCAAATTGCATTAATTTAACAAATGCTACAGCTCTAAACTAAAAACCGGCCAAATTGACACCAACAACTCAGGTAAAATTGCAACGGCAGCTGCCCCGCCAAAATAAACATTGGTTTCAAGTACAAATTCAATTCCTTTAATCTTCAACAAGATTGCTAAAAATGCTAATTCCAGCAACTTCATCGGCCGCTCTCTCTTTATGAGGAAAATGGATCCATTTAGCCTACGGTCAATCCAAATCCGAACTTGTAATCTTTCTTCTTATGATCCAACTGCATAACATAAATCCAGAAATGAAAAACAGTTACGGAACATGATTCTCAAGTCTGAGTGTATGGCATCAGATTCAGCCATTTACAAGCAAAATACCAAAATAAACTAAACAAAATTCTTTTGCAGGGAGTGATTGCAATCTCATAATAGTTGTCTTACCTCAGCCGAGAGGATAAAATTGAGACCCATGTTTAACCGCTCTTCCAGGTAAGCAGATGTGCATCCATTTGAATCGATCTTCCCCCTCAAGCGACACTGGAAAACATGACAAATCAATTGACCAAAACATGTTAGATCCTCAGTAAAATTACACTTTTTGTTCTGTCGCATTAGCACTGGGAGAATAATAATTTCCAGGTAGTTAATTGAACTTCCTTTCCATCAAGCAGCTCCCCCTTTGATTAACACCATTGGTCAAATGGTGGATGTGGCGAAAATAAGTCAATAGGGATGCGCCAATCTGACTACTTTGAGTCATTTGACTAATGGTGTTAGTCAGAGGGGCAATGGAACTAAAGTTCAGGTACCTAGGTACCAAGTGGTATAATTCATGCACCGAATGTGTAATTAATAACCCCTTTGTTGTAATACAACCTACAATATGGGCAAATCTTCACCGATGTCAACTTTGTTACAAAAGACTTCTCAAGAACAATTTCTTCTTTGGTGCCTTACAAATTACCATCATGATTTGTTGGTAAAGTTTCCATCCACTTCCCTATATCTACTCCCTTTATGTAACTTCATTAAAACGGATAATAACTGCATGTAAGAGGTCTATCATGTTTAAAATCCCACATCACACCCCCACCCGTTCTCAAAGGAGAGCAGAAACAAAAGACATGAGTATAAAGCCCTTCATTTAAGGTATTGAGATGGTAAGATGGATAATGTGTAAAACAAAATGAACGCTAGTATATTCTAACATTCACCAACATGCAAAGCCTCAATGAGTATAAAAATTGAAAATCTAGTAACACAAATACCTGTCTAAGGATGTAGTCATAGCCAACACTTGCTGTTACATCTTTTGACATGTAGTTATACATGAAGTCCGTCGCGAGGGAAACCTTGATAGAGAAAAAATGTATAAGAATGACTGGGAAATAAATTTGCAAAATTATAAGGAGGGAAAAGTTATTACCTTCTCAGACACCTTCTGAACATAGCCAAGAAGAACCATTCCAGTACTTGCAACCTGCCCTGTGGCAACCTGGAGGCAAAGAGTGCTTATGTTGGTCATATAAGCAGAAAGCAAACAGAGAATATTTCTACCAATAACATTTTGACAGTTCCTCTTGGCCAGGATAAAGAAAAAAAGTGTTGGGGAAGAAGTGAATTAAATACCTATGGATTAAAACTCAGCTTTGAAATCAAATTCTCAAGGACCAAAGCGACAGTATTTCTCAGGATTTAGAACTCAGGAGTTTGAACCCTAACTAAGATCTTTAGTAGAATGTGCCAAAGATTAATCTGTCCCAACTAGTTTTGAATATACATTTAGTTTTACCTTCAGAAAGTATTATACAATGTCCTTTATTCCAATGACTTTGGCCACCAGTCCCCTGTCTTGGAAATGTCATAAATCATGGAAAAGAAAAGACATCCCGATTTTCACAACTTGGGAAACCTAATCAGCACCTTGGTTGGGAGATCTAAATTACACTTCTACCTTCGTAACATGGCCAGAAACATAAAATGAAACAACACACTAACTAATGCATTATAAATTAGTTACAAGCTAGTGACAAACGAAGAAACAAGGTTCATTACCATCTTATCTGTTTCATATCGAGCAGCATAACCAAGGCCTGACTTCCGGTGCTGACCAGCCCAAAATACTTCACCACCCAAGGACAAATGTTGTGTCACACTCTACAGAAAATGTGGCATATATTAAGTATACTAATAACAACAAAAACAATCATGATTGCAGGAGTAGTGCATTCAGAGTGCTATAACTATAAAGGGACAAATTACAAGAAATAAATTCATAAACAGAAGCATATTGAATTGAAAAGCAATAAAAAGAGCCATTATAGATAATTTAATTCACAAATAAACAATAATGGCAACAGCCATAGTCAATTATGATTGTTGGATGAAATCAAAATAGATCATAGACTTTCATACCAGATGCAACAGGACAATACATTATCAAAGCATGTAAATTTAAGTCAATGAGAAGCTATGCAATCTCCTGGAAAACAAAAGAGAAGATGCAAAATGCAGATGGCCTTTGGCAGAAGAAGTCTAGGTTTCATCTATTGAAAAAGATATGAAAGCTTGGTTCATCATGTTGTCATATATTCTTCAATAAAAAGCATTCATCACTGATTGCGATGAATAATACTTAATTAGGCTGGGTAGCAGGTTACACACACACAAATGAAAATACCAGGAAAAAGTCAAGGATATTGCCATTGTTATTGTCACTTGATAACACAGTGGTGAACAATCTTTTCGGGAAGGAGTTGACTAGCAGATGCAATTCTATCTTCAAGTTAATTTAAAACAAGCATATGTATTAAGATTTGCAAAGCAAAGAAAAATCAAAGAGTCCACAACTCCACATCTTTTTGCAAAATAGGTACAGTACGAGTCATTTGTCTTGGTAAAGATCATCCAATAACTTGTCCATAATGCTAAGTTCTGCAACACTAAGACTGACTTAACAAAAATAATGTAGTTTCATAGAATTTACCTGGATATAACTAGCTCCGAGTAAGGCACCATTTCCCATTTGAAACTGAGACCTGAAGTCTTTACCCTGTACAAGGAAAAGAAAACAGTCAAAAACCAGAAAGCAAGATGATCAGCAAGCCAGTATACAAATTTGTTTACAAGCACAAAAATAGCTCTCTAGAAGAGGAATAAAATAAAATAAAAAAAATCATAATATCAGGTATCACACTCACACTGACAAACACCAAAGTCAAGTAGCCAAGATATATAGTTTAAGGGTGACTAACCTTGTAATCAAAATTGAATATGCCATGTGACATATGAGGCTCATTTGTAAGCTGGAACAGGAAGCAACATAGTTATCAATCAGCTTACACATGAATAATATCTTCTACATGCAAACCGCAAGGCAAAAGGTTAAAGAAAATAAATATAACTGCGATATACCTGGGCATTAGCCTTCACAGTAAGATTCTCAGTCAAATCCCATTTCACTCTTGCGGTGAGTCTGCCATCAGTCAGCACTCTCCCAATAAGCATCAACTGCAAGAAAAGAGGACCCAAAATTCATCCCCCCCATTAGATTGACATAGTAAGATACAATAATTGAAGATGACATGAGGGAGAGTAGATATAGTGAGAGTAGCCACTTACATTTGGGTCAATGTAGTTGGCACCGAATTCATAGTGAGCAGTAGGAATTTTAATGGTTTCAGCAGATTGAGAAGGAACTTCTGTCGGGCCCATAATTACACTGAGATAATTGGGAACACATACATGCTGTTATTAATTAATATTAGGGGAAAAAAAAAGAAATATTCAAGAAAAAGGGAAGGTAAAACGCTCAAATAGCCAAAGAAGCAGAATTTACCTATGACTGAGAGAGAATTTCTGATTTAGTCCTTTGGTGAAATCAAATCGCAAGCCTTCAAAAGTTTCCTGCTTCAGAGACACTGCCATACATGTTTGAAGCATTAAATATTAATGTTTTCATGAAAAAGAACAGGCACTAGCCAGCATTTTGGTCATTCTTTTTTTTTATATACATAACGCATTACTCCTGCCCAAAATGCTTCATAATACCCTAGAACGCAGATTACTACATGATCAGAAAACAAAATCAGGTAGAAAGAAAAAACAAATCAATTGGACATTCTTCAAAATTTGATACAGTGAATATGGATATAAGGTGCTGCAGACATTGATTTCACCCAGATGAAGGTATTAAATCATGAATTAAGCATTCATTTAAGCAAATCTCAAGGACCAAACAACATTTTAGCTTTTAGATAACAATCTTAGTATGAATTCACTGGCCATTTTTCCCTCATTGCCAACCTTTACAATTCACTGCCCATGCTTTTCTAATAAAGCAGCCTGAGATTCATTAAATTACTTGTTAATTTTTTAGATTTCACTCACCAATCATCAACCACAATTCCTAAATTTAGTTAATTTGTCACAATAATAACAGAAGCATGTATTCTTAAAACAAATCAAAATAGTTTTAATGTTCTCCTCTGAATAAGGACTGATTTAATCAATAATGAGAAAGCCATCTTTCGAGAATCTACTCCCACCATGTATTGATTTGGTCTAATTTTATGTTAAATTTATCCGATTATGTACTGTTTTGTTCTTGATTTGTTTGGCTCTTTTAAATGATTCCTCTGATGATGCACAATTTTACTTGCATTAGTAACTTAAATAAAAAGTGCATGCCAACCCACACAAATATTCCAAGTAATAGTAATTTTTACACATAAAGGTCTTCTCTTTCTCCAATGTAAGATTCAAAACCTACATCCGCCACTGGTTTTCACTAACCAGAGCAGACTAGGGTTTTAAAAAAGGGGCTCAGCAACCAATCCCAAAAGCTAAATCTGCAGCCCCTTTATTCCACCATCTCTACTCCGAATGCCAAGCCATAAAATTCCACAAAAGCCAATAGTGATGAAGAAGTAACATAACAAAGTAAGATAAATAGTGTACAAATAGTACACATATCACCCATAATCTCAAAGCTCGGTTACCAATCAAGAAACAAAAGGATAGTAGCAAAACCCAATTATAAAATAGAGTGAAAAGGGAAGACTAACTGAAGATTTCACGGTTGATCTCTTCAAAAGGAACAGGGCATGGGAGATTCTTGTAATCGACTTTCTCCTCAGGTTTGGTAGGCGCCGTTTTGGATGCCTCGGCCGGAACCGGTGCGACACCTGGAGGTACAAGGCCCGCCATTACTCTCTGCTTTTAATTCTGATGAATTTTTTGATGCGAAAATAAACAGCCGGCGACCGCTAGTGTTAGAAAAGATGAGGAGAAGCGAATTGCAGCAGTCAGGCAGGGCTTTTCAATGGGTTTTAGCCAGGGTTTTATGTGCGCCTTCCCTAGGGCAGGGGTCCACCTCTATATTTTTTTTCTTTTTTTTTTCTCTTTTTTCCTTTTCTTGTTAAAAACGTAAATAAATATAATTTTTTTCGGACTGTTATAACTTTTTTTATTTTATGAGATAATTTTCCAATTTCTAATTTTATATCCGAAAGTAGGGTTTGAGAAAATTTTAATTACTTTATTATTATACTAGTATTATTTTATTTATTCATTTATTTATATAACCTAAAATAGGGTTTTAGAAAATAATTAATTATTTTCCTCTGTTTATTAACCTACAAACAAAAAGAAGTAAAATGTAAGTGTGATGTTGGCTTTTTTTTTTCTTGGCACAAAGAAAGCGATATAAGTGTGATGTTGTTGTAAAAAAAAAGTATGATGGATGGACGGTGGGGATGAAGTAGACTTTTTTTGTGATGATTTTATGTTTGGGTGCTTTTTTTTTTAATAAAGAAAAAGTTTAGGAGTATTTCATTTCCAAGCCCAAAGCAAGCCCTCAACCTATTTAACAATTTACGGATTCATTAGATTAGATTTTCATCTACGGATTATTTATATTTACAAATCGCCTATCAATAAGAATTTGTGAAGGCTCGAACGGAATACCTCTCACCATAAGTCTAAATCTTTGTCACTTTGGCTAACCCAATTTATTAGGTCTAGCATTTTTTTATATACTAAAAGACTACTAGTTTCAAACATTTATTTGTTTCAATTTTTATGAAGTCACTAATAAATTTTGGAAGATTTGAAGAATTAAAAAACATGAATTATTATATTCAACTTATTGTGTCTTGTGACACTAATCACATCCTTTAAAACGGCTTAAACGCCCTTTTGTCCCTCTACCTTCTAAAAGATGGACATTTCGCCATTTCCTTATTTTGGGACACATTGTCCCCCTTATCTTTCAATTTTAACGAAAGTCAAACGGTTTCATTAGTTGGTTGATGTGCCGCTGACACGGCAATGCCTCGTCAGCCACATGTGGGTCCCACAAGATGATTAAAAAATAAAGAAAATTAAAATACCTCATTTTTTTCCTTTATTTCTAATTTCTTTTTTTTATTGTGTTATGGGCTCTACATGTAGCTAATGTGGAAATACCACGTCAGCAAATAGAGGGTGCTATTAACTTCCATTAATTTTGGGTCAAAATGTCTCGAATTTGAAAGGTAAGGAGGCAAAGTATCCAAAAAAAAGAAAAGGAGGCAAATTTTTTAAAAGGTAAGGGGGCAAAATGGCTTAAATTAAAACAATATCCAATCATGATATACATTTTCTTATAACACAATCATGTCATACATTTTAAAACGTAGTAGTATCATATATATTTATACCCAAAAAAAATAGTATCATATATACATATATATATATATATATTTTGAAGGTTGAAATCTCAAATAAAACTTTGACCTTTTAAAATATTCTCAATTAAGAGCCTGAACTTTAAAAAAGGTCAAATAAGGGTTCAACCTTTTTGAGTAAGGAGTAAGGTCAATTAAGTTCATTATGTTAATCATAATAAAAAGTGAACATACACGCCGATAGTTTGGACGGAGGGGTGACGTGGTATGTTAAGTCCTATTTTTTCACCTAAAATATTTCTTTTAATTTGATTTAATTTTTTATTACGAGGGGTGACGTGGTATGTTAAGTCCTATTTTTTCACCTAAAATATTTCTTTTAATTTGATTTAATTTTTTTATTACGAGGGGTGACGTCTTTGTATGGTTGTCAAAATTTCATAGTGTGATTATCAAAATTTCATAATGTGGTTATCAAAATTTCATAGTGTAATTATCAAAATTTCATACTGAGGTTATCACAATTTTATGGTGTAGTTATCGAAATTTCATAGTATGGTGTTACCACAATTTCATGATGCAGTTACCAAAATTTCATAAGAGATTATCAAAATTTGTAAAAACCAAAATTTTATGGGGAAGTTATCAAAATTTCGTAGGAACGTTATCAAAATTTTATTGTGTAGTTATCAAATTTTCTTACTGAGGTTTTCAAAATTTCACAAGGAGATTGTCAAAATTTCATAGGGAAGTACCAAAATTTCATAGTGTGGTTATTGAATTTTCATAGAGAGGCTATCAGAATTTCATAGGAAGGTTATCAAAATTTCATAGTGTGGTTGTCAAAATTTCATTGGGATGTGCCAAAATTTCATAGTTTGATTATCAAAATTTCATAGGGAGGTTATCACAAGTTGATAGTGTGGTTACCAACGTTTTATATGGAGGTTATCAAAATTTCATAGTATAGTTATCAAGATTTTAAGGTTATCAAATTTTCATATGAAGGTTGTCAAATTTTCCATAATGAGATTATTGAAATTTCGTAATGTGGATATCAAAATTTCTTAAGGAGATTATCAACATTATTATATATAAGTATCTTATCAAAAATTCATTATATTATCAAAATTTCATAGAGGGATTATTAAATTTCATAGTGTGGTTATCCTGATTTGATATGGATATATAAATTTTTTTTTTTTGAGAAATCAAGTAAAGACTTGAATTATGATATAAAGAGAGTTACATAACGCATGGAGGAAGAACTCCATACCAAACAAAGTATGCACCATCATCAAAGTTAAGATGGGCAATCTTATGAGCTACATCATTAATAGAACGACTAATATGAGTAAGATTACAAGAAGAGAAAGAAGCAGCCATCCCTAGGATTTCTTGAATCAGGCAATAGGGGTGATCAAAAATCGATTGAACCGATAAACCGACCCGACCCGTTGATAAGTCGGTTGAAATGGGTCGGTTTTTTCGGTTTGTCGGGTGAAACGGTTTGAGTAGTCGTTTATATGGTTTAGTGGGTCGGTTGTCGGTATGAAATTTGAAACCGAAACCGACCCGAGAAACCGAAGGTGTAAAACGACGCCGTTTTGCACATAGGTTTAGATATAGTATAAAAGCCTAAAAGGGTTTTTTTTCCTCTTCCGTCTGGCATTTTCATTTTCTCTCTCCCTTCCTCAACTCTCTCTCTCTTCTCCTCCTTTATCTTTTTTTCTTCTCCCTTTCGTTCGATTTATCGACTCCGGCACTCACAGCAGTCAGCAAATTTCTGGCACCGACGACCCCCCGTGGTCTTCAATTCATCTGCTTTAACAACACTTCTTAAACTCTTGAATTTTGAGGTTTCCCCAAATGGAGGTTGAGAACCCTAACCAACCAGGTAAGCCAAAAATTCCTAAATTCAAACAAGTTTCTTTCTTAATTGAAGTGAATTTAGATAATTCTTTTGGGTTTAATTTATTTCATTTTGATTATGGCATAAACCCTAACCTAGCCGAAACCCAAATTGGTTGGTTGTATGGGTGTTTGTACTTTGTACCCTGAGACTGAGTTCTTGAATCTAAGTGGGTATGGGTTATTTAAGTTAACTTCTCACTTGTTTGTAGGTTGAATTTTCTTTTATATATGTCTGAACGTAGAGAAAGTTATATGAATGTGTCACATGTATCCATAACAAAAGTTAGTTTCTTAATTTTTAATGCGTTGAATTCTCTTTGATGTTCAGACAAAAGTTAGTCTCTTTGATTTCTTTTTTTTTTCTTACGATAAGCTCAAATAGAAAATTGCGTATTATATATATAGTATGATGTTTTTCCAGGTTTGTTTGTTACTCCTTTTATTTCCTAATAATCATTATATCATTCATTCTCTAATGCAACACTTGATACATATCATCGGCTAAATAGCCCTTTTACCCCCTGAATTTTGTAAAATTGGGCCAATTTGCCCCCTGAACTAATAATTGTGCCACAATGCCCCTTTAATTTACAAAATCAGGTCAAATGGCCCCTTACCGTCAACGCCGTTAGTCACGTGACGACACGTGACTAACGGTTCTGTCAACTCCCATGTTATTTGCTGACATAGCCATTTTGTGCTGACGTGGATTTTCCACGTCAGCTAATGTGGGTCCCCCAAAATTTAAAAAAATAAAAAAAATAAACGAAAGATAAGAAAGTAGAAAGAAACAAACAAATCTAATCGAAAACAAAAAGGATTGCAGCAAGAACAATAACAAAATTGCAACAGCAGAAGAATCCAATAAGTATTAAAATGATTAAATGAAATAATGAAAATGAAGACAAAAAAGCAACAATCCATCAGGAAATTCCAACAAATTTATGCAGCAAACCAAAAGCCTCAGGCCGTCCTAGTTTATGAAATTTCAACAAATTTATGCAGCTAACCAAAACAACTGCATTTCAGACTGTCTCTGTTTTTCCATCATTGGCTTCCTGTCCAGAAAAGGAAAAGGGGAAAATTTTTAAAAACAATGAAAAGCTTGCGTCATTTCAAACTAATATCAGCATTAAAATCGGCCAGGGATAACTGTATATTTCATATTTCTCTTCATTCGTAGACAAAAGAAACCATATGATGTAGATAACAGAAATAAAAAATATCTTCTTTTGAAGAAAATGGTAAAAACAAAAGAAGTGGCTTAACAATGGTGCTGAAACCTAGATTCTAATTAGAGGAGTAAAATAGAAAAAAGAAAGGTAAAAATTAATAAGAGTTTGAAGGCGGCGCTCAAGGAATGCGATAATTATCAACAAGATGCTCTAAAAAGCTAACGTGTTTGTGCCAACACTCGCCAGCACCGACAGGACGCAAAACAGATACCAAAGAAGGCAGATTCTTGTCGACAGATTCAAGCTCACCGCGAAGGAAGGGACGTGGAAAGGCTAACAAGGTTTGGAGATATTGGGTCAGATTCGATGGTGTTGGAATGGCGGAAGATGGCATGGTGACTTGGTTTTCCTGGAAATATTGGATCTGGGTTTGGTGTTAAAAATGGAGAAGAAATACTAAATCCCACCAATTTCCTTTTCTCTTCGAAAAAAAAAATCCCCTCAATTTTACACAGGGAAAAGAAAAAGAAAAGGAGGGTTTTGGAGTGTTGAACGGCGTCGGAACTGGAGGCACAAGTTTTGCAGTCAAAGGATGAAGCTGTCGGAGAAAAGAAGTGATGAAAGAAAATGGAAGAAAAAAAAGTTAAAAATTAAAAGAGGGTCGTAGGTTTTTTTCCTTCTGTTTTTTTCTTATTATTTTTTTATTAGTTGAGATTTTTAGGGTCTTTTTAATATATTTTGAGTCATCATGGCCTTACATGTCCCACAAAAAATTCCATGTCAGCTAAAAATATTCCATGTCAGCAATTAACTGAGGGTTGACGGAACCGTTAGTCACGTAACGGCATGTGACTAACGGCGTTCACGGTAAGGGGCAATTTGGCCTGATTTTGTAAATTAAAGGGGTATTGTGGCGCAATTATTAGTTCAAGGGGCAAATTGGCTCAATTTTGCAAAGTTCAGGGGGCAAAAGGGCTATTTAGCCTATCATCATTCTATCTTGAATTGTAAACCCACTAGAATGCACTGTTTGCATTTTTCATTTGATTGAAAGATTGATTCTTTCAGAAACTTGTGTGCCTTCTGGTCCTAAGTTGTAGGAATTGTTTGTCATTATATGAAGTACTTCTTAGTTCATTCATTCTTGAAATGCCTTACTTATGCTGTTCGATAATTTTGTAATGCATTACTTACGCTGTCTGATAACTTTGCTGCATCCAAATGGGCTAAAGTCATGTTTAGGATGGACCTAAGAAACTAGGCTATGGTTATTGGCTTATTGCCATTTGCCAATATTTGTCAGTTTGATGATGGAAAACTCATTGAATGATTTCTGATTTTGATTTTTGAATTAGAGCATTTACTATCATCATCTCTGTTGTCACACATGATCAATCATTCTCAGAATCTTTCCCAAATAGTACTATTGCTCTTTTTCTTTGTTTCTCTTCTTCACGCACACTCTGTCACTCTCTCTCTCTTTACATTCTATCTAACTTTGTATTGTTGTTGTTCTGATGTGATGATGTGTAAAACTATAAATTCTCTTTGTCACTCTCTCTCTCTCTTTACATTCTATCTAACTTTGTATTTATTATTAATTATTGTGTGCAGGTCTTTTATAACCAATTATTGTGAGTATTTTTTTTTTGATTTGGCAGCCCCATTCAATGCCTCTTTGGTTAGGCTTAGATCTGGTACAAAGTTTAACTGGCTTAGATAGTCCCCTGTTTCAAATTTTGTGTAAAGCAGGACTTTTATAACCAATTTTTTGTGCAGCCACGTTAGAAATTGTTAGATAATAGATTAGAACTTATTAATGATGATCAATGATTGCAAATTAGTCAATTGTATAGGCTAATTATCTGTGCAGCTGCTTTCTTTTGTAAATGGATGCTGTAAATTCATATATGGCATTGATGAAGTATCAAAAAATCATGTATTTTCATTTTTCTCAATTGTTCAGAATTCAAACCGAAAAACCAACCCAAACCGACCGAAATCGATTGGTTTCGGTTTTGGCGGTTTCTCATTTAGTCGGGTCGGTTGTCGGTTGATAAATTACAAAATCGGTTTTGATTGAAACCGACCCGACAGATCCAAAATCGACCCAATGCTCACCCCTATCAGGCAATAACCTTGCCATGTTGAAGTAGGTCCTTTTGCTATCTCGTTAACAGCTCTAAGACAATCACTCTCCACAATACAGTGCTGGATATTACAGTTCTTTGCAATCAACAAACCAAAATGAATTGCAAAAATCTCTGCATGAAGAACATCAATCACATACGGAATTCGCTTAAAGGCCGAGCATACAACTTCACCAGATGAATTTCTAATTACGATCCCAAGTCTTGATGTCTTAGTTGAGGCCGAATAAGCTGCATCCGTATTCAGTTTGACATTAATACCAGTTGGAGGTGACCAACATGCCGGCATTCTTGTTCTCAAAACTGGCTGATTTCTTACTGAAACAGCAGAATCAAATTCAATTGCTCGGTTTATCGGAACAGATGGTTTCTGATCAAAATGACACTTATTTCGATTAGACCAAAGCATCCATATGACTATCATAACTCTGTGCAGGCACTTTAAGGCTCGGGCTTTGGAGAAAAGTTCAGACCAGAATTCATTCCCTTGCAAATTCTCTATAAATTGAATAAGCCAAGGGCAACATAAACTCCATACTGAAAGACTAAAAGGATAAATGAAGAAAGTATGGATCAAAGAGTCCTCTTCTCCAGCACAGACATCACAGGTAATTTCGATATCTAATCTTCTGTTCTGTAAAATTTGTTTACCGGGAAGTATTCCCCATACAAGTCTCCAAATGAAGTATTTCACTTTCTGTTGAACCTCTGAATGCCAAATCATTCTCCAAATAGTAGGGTGGTTATCAATTGATGGATTCTCTCTATTAAGCAATTTTCTAGCAACAAAATATCCAGATTTTACAGAATTCATCCCCACATCTGAATAATTCCAAATAAGTTTGTCATCCTAATAAGTCACAGGCAGAGGAAGTAACAAAATATGATCTACATCTTCTCCAATAAAAAGCTCTTCCAATAGTGGGATATTCCATTGTCGAGTAGGAGTGATCAAATCTGATACAAAGAATGGTTGAACCAATACTCCTAGATTCGTTGTAGGTTTATAATTTGGAGCTTTATTGAGCCACTTATCAGTCCATACATCAATGTTGAGGCCGAAACCTACTCTCCAATGGGCACCTTCAATCAAAACTTATATTCCAGCCATCAAGCTTCTCCACACAAAAGAGGGGTTATTCCCTATTGAGGCCTTCATAAAATTAGAATTATTGAAATATTTGGCTTTCAAAATTCTAAAACATAATGAGTTCTCACTATGAATCAATCTCCAACATTGCTTTGCCAATAATGCAAGATTGAATGCTTTTAAGTCTTGGAAACCAAGTCCACCATCTAACTTAGATGTACAAAGGGAACGCCACTCTTTCCAATGGATTCTTCTGTGCTCTGATGTGTCTCCAAACCAATACCGTGCAATGATCATCTCTAGCTCATGTAAGAATGTTTTTGAAAATTTGAAAACGCTCATGAAATATTATGGTATTGATTGTGCAATGGACTGAATAAGGACCGCTTTTCCTGCTATTGACAATTTGCTATGGATATATAATTTAAACACGTTGTGTCACATAAAAAATATAAAACTAGGATAAATAAAGGTGATATGATTCTCATTTGAGGGGCTATTTTAGTTTTTTTTTTTAATTGTTAATTTAGCAGTAGTGCAGTCCACTACTACATAAACGAATCTGGGCCAGACTCTCGCCAAAAAGAAAAACGAATTTGGGCCAGATAAAAAAATGAAAACAGCTAAAAGGGCCCTAAATGGCTGAATCTAAAATTATAATCCAAACCAAACGGGGTTTAATATGCAGAGGGGAGGGAAGCCCTTTTCCTAATCTTACATTTATCAATTCTCCCAAACACACCGCTAACGCTTAACCTTGACCTTAACCCTCATTTGGCGTTTTTACAGTAAAAAGCCATCGTCCTTGTTTTTGGGTTTGGGTTTTTGACAAAAATCCCGACAAATAAGCTGCCGTTGTTTCATTTCTCTTCTCACACAGTGCCGGCGAGTTGCAGCTCTCTCAAAGAATACCCAGAAAAGCAAAACCAAAATAAAGAATGTACGGAAGCACTGGGTACAGTAATGGGTACCACCAGAACCTGCAGCAGAGCTCGGGAGAGAAGCGAGGGGTTACTCGAGGGAGGAGAGGAGGCCGTAGGTCACGTGACCCTCACGGCTTTAGGGTTTCCGACCACCAAAACAACAGCAGCAACGACAACGACCAACAAGAACCCAAATCACCTCCCCCTTGTACGGACTTCGACATGGCCTACTTTCACTCTTATGCCCACGTTGGCATCCACGAAGAAATGATCAAGGTCTTTTTTGGTTCATTTTTCTTGCTTGCTTGCTCCTCATTGCTTCTTAATTGGGATTGTTTTGTTTTTTCTTAGTAATTCTTCTGAGACTGTAAATTTTGAATTTACTTGCTGGAATGGCTAAGTAGAAGAGCATTTCATAGTTTTTATTGCAATGTGAGGTAGAGGTTTTGCTGAGGTTGTCACCTCAAAGTGAGCTTTAACATGGGAATTCAAATTTGAGCTTTTCTCATATAATCCCTTATTTGTCTTAAAAATGGGCATTTGTGACATTTAAGCAAAATTTGAATTATGCATTTGTCTCCAAAAGCTTAATACTGGCAATTCTGTTAAATTGAGATTGTGTGCTTCATTTGGTGACTGAACATACTCTTGGCTTGAGCTTCTTTGAATGATGGGCTCTTTAAATTTATAGTTTGGTTTTTACTTGTTTGAGAAAAGTTTTCAGATTATATGTTTATGAACACATTAGCCATTTTATTATCAAATTGTTTAAATTTCAGAAAGTTCTGGGCTTGCATTACTTGCAAATTTAAATTCCCTTTTGCCTTTTAAAACAATGATAATAAAAAAAAATTAATGATAATTCACTGATCTTAATTTCTTTCTGAAGCATACAGGATCGAGTTCGAACTGAGACTTACAGGGCTGCAATCATGCAACACCAGAGTTTAATTGAAGGCAAAGTAATACCATTGTTATAGTCTCGGTTGTAAAATTATATATGGTCTCTTTCCTACTCAAAATCTAATATAATCAAAATCAATATAGTTTTGTATTTATGCGATCAGTATCATACTTGGTTTCATTTTATGTCAGCTTTTTTTGAGATTTATACTGCATCAACAATATTCTTACACCTAAAGGAAATACTTGTATTTTATAAAAATATAGATACGAAGCATCTGGCTCTCAAACACCCTGGTAGATTTTGAAAAATGTTTTGCAAAATGTATTAGGCTGGCTCATATCTCTTACTCATTACTCATCCTGATCATGCTTACAGGTTGTAGTAGATGTTGGATGTGGCACTGGCATTCTCTCAATATTTTGTGCTCAAGCTGGTGCAAAACGGGTAATATGTCATGAATATACGTGTGTGTGTGTGTGTGTGTGTGTGTGTGTGTGTGTCTGTGTGTGTGTTTCTACATTTCCTTTTTCTCAGTGTGTGTGTGTCTGTGTGTGTTTCTACATTTCCTTTTTCTCAAACTAACTTTTTATGTGAATTTTATAATTAATCATTAAAAACGACAGTATGCTTTTGTTGATATATTGGTCAAGAGAAATGTAGTTAGAACTTCAATTTTCTCCTTTATTACAGATTTTAGAAGTTTGAAATATTTTGCCAATTCTTGCTGTTAATGTTGATATAAATTTGCCTAATACCTGAAGCGATTATGTGTTTTCAGGTTTATGCAGTGGATGCGAGTGATATTGCAATCCAGGTACTTTGTTGCATTAGTGTTTATTATTGAGGCATTATCGTCTGTTCAAAGAGTGCAGATTATTACTTTTTCTCTCTCATCGCCATTAATTATTCTTGTTTTACTCTGTATTAATCTCTAAAAGGTGATGATGAGATCTGGTTAAACGGAAATTAGAGCATAAAAGCTAGTTATCTACCAATAGCATGTGTGTGTGTGTGTGTATGATTTTTAAAACCCTCTAGAGCTTTCCTTCACTGGCTTTCTTGTATTGGAAATGAAGCTGGCTATTTGGTTTATATTAATCTTTGCTATTTGCAAGCAGGCAAATGAAGTTGTGAAAGCAAATAACTTGGCTGAAAAGGTCATTGTCTTGCATGGACGGGTTGAGGTAGGGTTTATCACTCTAGCTTATTTATGTGCATGCTCCTAAAATAATAGTTATTTTAAGTTTTAATGGTCTTAATCTGTTAGAATATCTATAAGAAGCAAGTGCCTTTATATTAACATTGGATGAGGTTGGGCAAGAAGGAAGTTGAATTCTGGACCTTTAGCCTTCGTTTGAGGGGTAACGAACTAACAACCAGTATGCCAAGCTGTGGTTAGATTTACTTATTTCAAACTTTTTGAAGTTAGGTAGAATCATTTATTTATCTAGGGAACTGCAATGAATTGGTTTTCTACATTGTAGAATCATATGTATTGTTGTATGCCAAAAGGATGGGGACCTTTATGCAGTGCTTTTGCAGACAATCATTGCACTTTGCATCGGTGATGGTGTTTGGACTTCATTAGATATGAGGGAAAACTTCTATCTGTCCGATTGTGGGTCTTGGATGCAGTGATTGTGGTATCACCTTCTGGATCCCTTCATTTGTAGATGACTGCAAATGTTGTTAGCAATTGAGGATGTATTAGGTTAGTTTAGACATCTTTCACAAATTTGACATTAGCGGTATTAGCGATCATAGTATACTAATCAATGAATTTTGCACCTATGAGAGATTGGCCCCATCATGCTGTTAGGTGGTGTTGCCAGCTTGCCTATTGGCTTGGAATCAGCACACAGATGTTACAGTTCATAGATTTATTACTTATCCATGATGAGATATAAACAAAGGTCGTTTGCCATTAAAGTTCTACTTGGTTGGTTGGGGTTGGGGGAGATTGGCAGCTACATCCTTTCCTTGAATTACTTATTTCCATCTGCATATCAGTCAAGTTATAATAGTTATTACTTCTGCAGGATGTTGAAATTGATGAAGAGGTTGATGTAATAATTTCAGAGTGGATGGGCTATATGCTTCTGTATGAGGTAATTGTCAAAACCACTTCTGATCTTTTCCTGCATCAGTATGAGATTTTGGAGATGAGAGCATGATTTCTATTCAAAGAATTGAATCTATACCCTTAAATTCTTTATACTTGTATGGTCTTTGCATTTTGAGTATGTATCATCATCGCCATTTACTATTTTTCCAGAGTATGTTGGGAAGTGTTATTACTGCTAGAGATCGGTGGCTAAAACGCGGAGGTCTTATTCTTCCTTCCACTGCAACGGTTTGTTTTACTTCATACTGTCTAGTGATTTTGTTTTAACTAGCCTACTGTACTTGACTCTTCCTTATTGTGTTGTAGCATCTGGTACATTTGATTCAAAATTATTTATTTACTATTTTCTTTCGCTCCTCACTGCCCTCAGTTATACATGGCACCTATCACACACCCTGACAGATACAATGACAGCATTGAATTTTGGCGAAATGTCTATGGAATTGATAGTAAGTGGTGCTAAATTTAAATATATTCTATTTTCCGGTGTATATATGATATTGAATTCTACCAATCTTCTTAGAAATGCTTCTCTTATGCCTTCCACTTGTAGCTTGTTTTTGTTTTGACTGTAAGATAATTGACAATTATGATGTCATTGTCCCTTGGCAGTGTCTGCAATGATGCAGTTAGCGAAACAGTGTGCCTTTGAAGAGCCGTGTGTGGAAACAATATCAGGGGAGAATGTTTTGACATGGCCACATGTGGTGGGTCTCCTAATTCTTTTGCTCTAAATTCGCTTAGATATTCTTATTGATTTCTGAATTTGAAAAGACTAAAGTTCATTTTCTCTAAATACATGCAAGTTCTGAAAATTTCTCAGTTGTAGGTTATTGTTCTGGTTCATGCCTGTAATTTTTCTTTTTAAGTATTCTCTTTTGTTCAGCTGCTCCATTATTGACTGCTGTGTGGGAATAATCTTCTTGACTAAGTCTTAGGTTTTCCATACCATGTATGTCGTCGTTTGTTAATAAACCACAATCTCCTTAGAACACTAAGGCATGGGTTAGGGGATAGATGGTGTGCTTTTGGCAACCTAATGGCCTCTTGATCATTGAATTTGTGATATAACAATGCATTTGTATTGTGCCTGTAATTTTTCCATTGGGTGCATTCCCTAACTGCAGTGGGGAAATAATCTTCCTGACCAAGTATTAGGTTTATCATAGTAACATTTATGTCGTCTTTTGGTATTAAACCTTAATCTCCTTAGAACACCATGGCATGAGTTGCAAGGGTAGAGATGGTGTCTTTGTGGACCTAATGTCTTCTTGATATTTGTGATATAACAATTCCTTGTGCATTTTGTCTTTTGAATGCAAATGCAATGGCATATCTGAACTAAGTTGATGTTATCTGTCAGTTGGTTAAGAAATTCTCTTTACCAGTAGCATTTGTCCTTGGATGCCGAAATTATGAGCTATAATGTGGTTTATATCAACTTATTTCTGAAACTTCCCATCAAAAGCCTTGAAAAAATCTATCATCATTAACAGGTCAAACATGTGGATTGCTACAGTATTCAACTCCACGAGCTGGAATCAGTGTCAACAAGATATAAGTTCCAGTCAATGATGCGAGGTAGCCCCCTTCCTGCTGTCTGTGCCTTATACATCTACTCTATTCTTTTTGTGTCTGACTGCAAGTATGCTTTGTCAAGAATTACCATTTGCATGTGCAAACTGGGATTAATCCAGGGTTGAATATCAGTGGGGGCAAATTTTCTCAATGAAATAAATCTGTACAGCATCATATTAACTTCATGAAAACAAAAGAGAAATGAAGAAAATCTTTTGAATCCTTTCCAAGCATTTCTTTCTTTCTTTTTTCATTTTATTTGTGTGGAAAGATCATCAATTTTGGGGAGAAAATTATCATTAAACATACATCAAATAACTTGTTACACTTGATTAATATATTCAAATAATTTTTCTATATATCTTTATACTTTAGGGTACTAGAGTATCCATAATAACTCAGCCATTTCCAATTAGAGTGAGAGCAAAACTGAAACTTAATACTAACTTTTAGCATATTTTTTCCAACAACTCTAATCGGTTTACAGAATTTCACTGGGGGCAAGTACCTCCGTTGGCTTACACAGCTATAGTACCTGTGTGCATTCCATAAAATTGAGATCTAAAAATGTGGTGGCATCGTCACTTTATCTTTTCTTTCTTCAGAGGTTTCATCATCGCACCATTTGCATCATTTTATATCGGCCTTTGTTTTGTGTTACAACTTTTACTGAAATAGTTTGTCCTTGCAATTCTTTTGGAATATATCTATTTGTCTTAAGCACAGCACTCATGCTTCCTTGTTTCCCAGCTCCGCTACATGGATTTGGGTTTTGGTTTGATGTTGAATTCACTGGGCCAGCAAATTCTCCTCCAAATAACCACACCCAATCCTCAGTTATTGGCTCATTGAATAATGATCCTGTGGATGGCAGTCAGAGGAAGAAACGAACCAATCCGAATGATGCACTTGTTCTATCCACCGCACCAGAGGACCCTCCAACACATTGGCAACAGGTACTGTGCTCATTGCTGGTTAGTGCATGCTGAGTTTGCATATGCAAAACACACCTGCACAAAGAAATTGTGTGATTCTGTTATGAAATATGCCATTGGTTTGAGCCATAGAAAGCCTGAATGGTCAACTTTACTCATTGAGTCAGGCCATTTTTATATGGAAACCTGCATGGAGTAACTGTTTAAACATTGGATTTATTTTAATGTTAAAAGACATGAATTTTGCAGACATTGATTTACTTCTATGACCCATTGGAGGTGGAGCAAGATCAAGTCATTGAAGGCTCTCTAGTACTATCACAAAGCAAAGAAAACCGTCGATTTATGAATATTCATCTCGAGTACTCGTGAGTAACAGAAGTACCATTTCTACGCTAGGATAGCTTTCGTTTATTACGTAAATAGCTATGGCTCACAATTGTCTTATCTACATTCTTGCAGTTCGGCTGGCAGATCCTATGTAAAAGAGTCAGTAATGCGATGATACCTTCTGAGGCACTTCTTGTTTCTATTGAAGCTTCACAACTGATTACATGGCTCTACTTACATGCCTGTAGCTACCAGCAGCAGGCAATTTGACTAACTTCTATCGCACAAAGCCGCACAAAGATGAAGCTTTATATTAATTTGACTTTGCAAAATTGAAATAGGTGAAAGTTTAGGTGATAATTTGACAGTAGCTCTGCCGGTGGTGTAAGATTGTTGTTTCAAACACTGATGAGAGTAGTCTCTTTTTCGGAGGGCGTGGTTGCACGCATGAGGCTGTACTTTAGTTGTAATAGATATAGATGAGATGAGAGTGTGAAATCAAGTCATTCATGCCTTTGTTACATCTTCTTCATGTTTAAGCACTTGTTTTATTTCCATTTTATCTTATGCTAGTGATCATTTTCATGAATCACGTGTGCATGCCTTGCATTAATTCTTTCTTGTTAGTATTTCAAGACAAAGGGGGAAGGAATTGTTGTACCAAAGCATAGTTGTTCACCTAATTCTGCAAAACAAAACAAATCAAATTTCAAAGTATGCCATTGCCATTTGCCAGCTTATATATTTATGTCTATCCTATCCTCTTCTTCCTTTAATCATATTTCTCGACTTAAAAAGTCAACTGAAAACAGTTGTAAAGAAAGATAATTCCAAGACTTTTGTTTCTACATAAACAGAAAATAAATGCCATGAGCTGCTTACCACTTGCCCTAACAATAATAGTAGCATGAGCTTATATGTACTTCTAGAGGACAAAATGTTAACCAAGAATTGTTGCCCCCCAAAAAAAATGTAAGAAATGGGCTTTGTTTGGTTTGAGAAATTTTGATTTGATATATGGAAATAAAAATAATAAAAGAAACTGTAGTGTAAAATGTAAATACATATATATTTCTCTATTGTTAACTTTTAATGCCTTGACCTTAGTATTTGGTGTGTGTTTGTTAGGAGAATGATATGGGACGATGGATTTAAATTAGATGATAATTTGTGTATAAGAATATTAATTGTACCATGCAATACTTTATGCACAAACCATATATATCTCCCAATCCTAACCCACCGTCAAACACACCCTTAGGGAGTTAGGGTACTAAATTAACGTCTAAGATTGTACTTTATCATCATAATTAATCCACAGGTGATAAAAGAAATGAGTTTCATTTTCTTTTTCATACAAATGTTGTTTTATTAATTTCCTCTCAAGTTTTTTCATGAACCAAACACACCATCCCCTTGGAATCTTATCATGTATATATGCATACAATCAATTTAGATTCATAAAATATAAAATTCACATAGAAAATTCTGCTTCTAGATACCAATTATTGTCTAATTTATTGGTAAATTAAAATCTGTTCAAGAGAGCTTCATGATTTAGGAAAAAAGTGAAGGATTTTTAAAGATTTTGGATAGGGTTTATCTCCCACTCAAATCTGTCTTGTTCCTCCTAATCAATATCCAGCAATATGCCATTATCTATCTCAAGATTCATCTCCATCTCCACCGAACTGTTAGAAGATATGGACATCTCCCTCATTTCTTTCTCTTTTGCTAAATAAAAGAAGAAAAAAAACTTGCATATTCTTCATTTCTTAATTCATATACCAAGGGCGTGTTTGTCGCAAGGATGATGGCTGAGATGAGATGATATTTGTGCATAAAAATATCATACTTTTATATACGTTCCCACCCATCATCCTTACACCAAACACGCCCTCAATGGATGAACCAAGTCTTCAGCCGTGTGATCGAGCGATCAAAAGAGTTTAGAGACTTATATTTATGGTTATGATTATCGGAATGTACATAGAACAATAAATCATGCAATAATACTATTCGAAAACCCTTTTACAATTCATAAACGATGCACGTGCGGTCGTGCATGAGTTTACATTACATGAAATTGATCAAAAAGAGAGAAGAGAACAAAAATAATTTAGTATTGGCACAAAACTTAAAAAATTAAGGCAACTTTTAGGTGGTAATAATGGTTCAATTATTGGGAATTAGTGCCTATCTTATGTATTTTCCAACTCTCCCAAATTTAGAATTTTCTATTCTCTTTGGTGACATACCCACTTAGGTTTTTTTCTTTCTTTCTCCATTTTTCTAACATATCAGTTTTGGTTGGCCTTGTCGTTTTACAAAGCATTAACACAAATTAATTGATATATAATTGAATATACCTAGCTAGCTCTCCCATGTCTTAATCTCATATTCTTCTGCACTGCCCCCCCCCCC
>AWUE01021415.1:0-120126 GCA_001974825.2 Corchorus olitorius
CCCCCCCCCCCCATAGATTATTTCGTCAGTTGTTTTCTAGCACAATCAATGTCGGACGACCCTCTCTCAAACAACCCTTCTCTATTATAAATAATTCATAGCTACCCAAAAAGGACAAGAACCTAAAAAAAGTAGAAAAAACATGCTTGAAAATGTTGTTGTTTTTTTCTTCTAGTTTCGATTATGTTATTGATTCGAAATTGTTGTTTTCTTATAAGATTTAATTTGATCTTCCATGTCTTTTGAGCCCGCCTAAAGGATATTCATACTTGCTTCTTTCCATTCTTAATCTTACACTTGTTTCTTCGCAATAGACCGATAAGAATTATAATATTTAGCCATGCTTGCCATAATATTAATATATATCATGTTAATTATCTCAAATCTTCTCTACATAAAGTTGACATAAGAAAGTAGAATTCTAATTTCAACTAGCCAATTGAATTTGATATAGCAACCCTTAAAGCTCGCCATGCTCCTTGGTGAATCTTTTTTATTTGATCTTTTGCTATAAGCTAATAGCTTGCCCCTAAGCCTTGATATGTATACTTTTATGATAAAAAACCTAGTCAATTTGGGATTATAAAAGTAGCCAAACAATGAGATCAGCCGCCATGTGAGGGTTAAAATATGAGATTACAAGCAATCTTTGCTTTTAAACTAATCTTCCACTCAATAAGGGTGGGGAAGGTAGATTTATACTGTTGATTTATTCTATTCTATTCTATATATGAATTATTTATTTAATTTTTCCTCTGTTCAGCTTATGATTTGACAACAAAAGAAATTCAACTTTCTGCAATATATGTAGGTAATGTGTGTGATTATGTATGCTGCAGCCTGCAGGGGCCGGGAGAAAAGCATAAAAACCCTGGATTCTAAAGTGGCAGAGCAAGGAAGGGTTTGCTTGCATTTTCATTTCTAAAAGTAATAGCACTAAGGTCTTTTCAATGGGTCTAAATTTATTTTAAGAAAAAGTTTCATCTCTTCTAGGATCCAAGAGGTACAAATTTGTAAAAATTCATATGATAATCAATTATAATTAACCATTTACTTTACTTTTTATGGGAAAAGAGAGGACTACTTCTTATTGTATAGCCCATTTCAATATCATGTTCATGAGTAGTAAAAATTAAACATTTAAAATGCAAAAAAGAAAAAAAAAAGAAAAGAAAAAAAAATCACTTTTATGCATGGATGAATTAAGTGCTCTGTTTATATAGGCTTTGATGAGTGGAGTTAATTAAGTCATGATAATCTTAATTAATTATAAACACAATTCCATCATTTCACTAACTATGAAGGACCTCAATGCCCCTTAAGTAAATAAGGTCTAGGGTTCAAGTCTTTTGGAATCGAATATGGTTACCAGATACTGATGAGGGTTCGTACCAAAAGATAAAACAGCTTCGGGTAAATAATTGAGATTAACCTACCATAATATGGCCAGAAACTTAAAATTAAATTTCAGCTTTGAAGAACTATTTCACACATAATTAAAAACACATGGAGACAGACATAATCTTAATTGCTGTTGTTGTCCCATTGCCATGCATGGACCAGGTACTTGTTGGAGGAGGGGGACTGCAGAAGTCTTGACTTTGGAGAATACAAAGTTACCCACTTGATGAATGCCGGAATCATTGTATTTTTGTCATCCAAAAGCAATAGATAGAGAGAGAGAGAGTCCCAACTCCCATGTTGTGCAATAATTATGAATTATCAAGTCTCTATGAAGTACAGTCATTTTTCTTCCATCTTCTCTTTTTTTTCTACTAGGGGGGCTTCCATTATTTCTCTGTATGGCCTTGGCCTGGCCTGCGCCCACTGCTCATCACCATATATCACGCGTGATTGTGATTTGTGAAACTTATAAACAGTGCAAAAAATATAGGTTGATCATGATGGTGAAATTCAGGTATTATACATATTTACATGGCTCATATTATATGAACTACCCATTTTTGACATGTATATGTCTATAACATGTGAAATATATAAATAGTGATATATATAGAATTTATGCATGCTGAAATTGTCCTAGCTAGTGATGATAATATTGGTTTGGTCTGGTCCATGGATCCACACGCTTTGGAAGGACCTGTCATGATGAAAATTGAAAAGAGGGGAAAAAATAAAGGAGAAAATAGATTGATGAAGGACTGGAAACAGAGAATTATTGAAGAGATCTGTCTGTTGACTTCAAGCTATAATTGAAAGTACTGTTGTTGATTAAATTAAGTTCTTAATTGCATGATAAAATGTGAGATATGTTGATCATTTAGAGGTATGGCATCTCTCTCCCCCCTTTTTTTTCCCACCTTTTTTAAATGTAAAATGATCAATGATTTGAAATATAATTAAGACTATTCATTGCCTATAACAGAGCCATTAACCAAAGGTTTATTATAATTTACTGAAGGAATTACATTTATCTCTATTCTTTTTGCTTCTTCTTTATTTAGCACATAACGATTAATCTTTCTCACTCTTTTTTGGTATTTTCTCCAACTTTTGAATGATGGTTACTGAAATTAAAGCCTAACACTCTACCAACAGACTACACCAATGTTGACACAATCACTATAACTTAATTAACCATCATATTCCACAATCTCAAAAATGAAAATCATTTGGGAAATGAGAAAATTTGAACAGATCAGGAAGGTAATTATAAGGAAACTCCCAAAACCTAATGGGAAAAAATCCAATAATAATGAACGCAATGCAATCACGTACACGCCTCAAATTGAGCTAGCAAGTAAATAAAATAAGGGGGATCACTTTGTGAGAAAGGCTATGAAGCTTATTATAAAAGGATGGAGGTGGGTATGGCATCTTTTTGGGTTTCCAATTCCATTAATTAAAAAGGAAAAGGAAATAACAAAAGAAGATTACTTTTGCTCTAACATCTCAAATGGATTGATGTATGGTTCTTTGATCATTATTCTATTTTATCAAATTAAGTATCTTTTAATACTCTATACATTGATTAATTAATGCTTTTCAAGGTTACATTGAAAAGGCTACTAGTATAAAACTATTTTTGGGTGCACTTATTGCAACTATATTAATAGTGTATATATATGCAGTACATTAATTTTTCTCCGTCTCCACTCACTCAATATTAAGAAGCTTATTAGATATGTAGTCGACGGTGTCTTTGTCTTTACCAAGGGAAGCAGACACACAAATTTTGGCACGTATGTACAAAAATAATGAAATATTTTAGAGAAATACTCTTAATCATTAAAAGGGTCATCATCATATTTAATTTCATTTCCAGCAAGTACATGAAATTTCGGTTCTGTTGGGCTAAAGGAACGACAAGCCATCAAATTATATATCCATTTCCTCATTCCAAAGGATGGAGTACGAGACATTTCAGCTTTTGAGTTTGAGAAGCTCCAATCTATAAACATATCTTTCAAAGGCAATAACAAATTGAATCCCTGGTTAAGATGGCTAGAGGTTAGAATTCATGTCCTAGAAAAGTCTCGGATTTAAAATCTTCTTCTTTTTCTTGTAATTGGTCCTAGACATATGTTTATGAGAAACTTCGCTTCACTCAAATCATTCACTTTTTTGAAAGGTAATATATGGGAGGCTAGCTATAGTATATAAGTAAGAAATTTATGATACTATTCAATTAACCTTGGCATATTTGTAAAGATGATAAAAAACCACACCTTCCACTCTCTTTCCTAGCACACAATCAGTCCATAGTTTCATGGCACGGTCTCAAGGGTCTTGTCTGCAACTGCAACCATTTGACATATTCTACGTAAATGGCTGCTTAGTTTGGTCATGGTGGTCAATAATTAAGGAAAGTGGCTAATAATAAATCTACTAATCAACTACTAATATGTACATATATATAGCTGGATACAACCCAAATCCAAATTGTCTCTTCCTTGTTCAAGGGTTTCAAAATGTTTCTTACCAAAAAAAAAAAAATTTGATATTTAAAGGTACTAATTAATGCAAACACCATTGGGTCAACATAACACCACTCATAAAAGCGAAAAAAAGAAAATCAAAAGAAAGTTGGGATGAAACAAAGTAACAAGACATTTTTCCCTCTCTCAAACACCTTGATCAGTCCAAAAACAAAACTACAAAACCCAAACAGAAACCTCTTTAACTCAATTATTATTCCAAACCCCACACTCTACTTTTTTTCCCTTGTGACCCTCAAATATAAATTCCACCCTCAAACCCCACCCTCCTTTCCCCAAAACCAACGTACGTAAAACCCCAAACTCTCCCTTTCAACACCAAAACCTCCACCATGTTTACTTCTTCATCGGCCGCGCTGCCATTAATCTTGGCGGCGTTGCTGCTATGTAGCTTCACCGCCGCCGCCGCCTCCTACCCTGACTTTCAACTCTTGAACGTCAAACAAACTCTTCTTGGGACGGAAAAACCTAATAAACCTCTCGAAACTTTTGAAGATAACAAAGTTTCGAACGTTACTAGTGAAAGTGATCGTCAAGGGAAATGGAAGCTGAAACTTGTTCATAGGGACAAGTTGTTTTCCAACAAAACTACTTTACATAACCATAGCCACCGTTTTCATGCACGCATGCAAAGGGACGTGAAAAGGGTGGCAAGTATCCTCCGCCGGCTCTCTGGCGGCGGAGGCCACGACGGAGCAGCTGCTTATGAGGTGAACGATTTTGGGTCAGAAGTGGTTTCGGGAATGGACCAAGGAAGTGGAGAGTACTTCGTGAGAATAGGCGTTGGCAGCCCACCCAGAAATCAATATATGGTTATTGATTCGGGCAGTGATATTGTTTGGGTCCAGTGCCAGCCTTGTAGCCAATGTTATAGACAATCCGACCCGGTTTTTGACCCGGCTGCTTCTGCTTCCTATTCCGGTGTTTCTTGTGGGTCTTCTGTTTGTGACCAGATCGAGAATTCAGGTTGCCATGCGGGTCGCTGCCGGTATGAAGTAATGTATGGGGATGGGTCTTATACAAAAGGGACCATGGCTCTTGAGACACTCACTTTTGGTCGAACCGTGATTAAAAATGTGGCCATCGGGTGTGGGCATGTTAACCGGGGCATGTTCATTGGTGCGGCCGGGTTGTTGGGCATTGGAGGTGGATACATGTCACTTGTGGGTCAATTGGGTGGCCAAACCGGTGGCGCATTTAGTTACTGTTTAGTGAGTCGGGGCACCGATGCATCCGGATCATTGGTATTCGGGCGTGGAGCAATGCCCGTGGGTGCTTCATGGGTTCCTTTGCTCCGTAACCCACGGGCCCCGAGTTTTTACTATGTCGGGCTTTCGGGTCTTGGAGTTGGAGGCATTCGGGTACCCATATCCGAAGACATTTTCCGGCTTACCGAATTGGGGTATGGAGGTGTTGTTATGGACACTGGCACTGCCGTGACAAGGTTCCCGGCATCCGCTTACAACGCCTTTCGGGATGCTTTTATTGCGCAGACAGGCAACCTCCCTCGGGCCTCCGGAGTATCCATATTTGATACTTGTTATAACTTATCGGGTTTTGTCTCGGTCCGGGTTCCAACAGTATCATTTTATTTCTCGGGCGGGCCAATCTTGACCCTACCCGCAAGGAACTTTCTTATACCTGTTGACGATGTGGGAACTTTCTGTTTTGCGTTTGCTTCCTCGGCTTCAGGACTTTCGATAATAGGGAACATCCAGCAAGAGGGCATCCAAATTTCCTTTGATTCCAATGGGTACGTAGGGTTTGGCCCCAATGTTTGCTAAGCTTGAGCGCTTGATGATGTAAAGAAATAGTGGAATTTTGCTAGCCTAGTTCTTTTTCCTTATAAAACTATATTCATATGAATATTCTATTAGTATATCATATAATAATACTATATATAAATATATGAGACCATGATGTATTAAGGTCGTGTGTAAGATTTGATTAAAGTTTTGCCTTTTTCCTAATGTAAAAAAATAAAATATAGTATAATGTGATTCTATAAAGTTTATGCAAAAAGAAAGAGGCAAGGTAAGGTGAAGAATGAAGGGTATGTAATGTAATGTAATAGTCAAATATTCCCTAAAGAAATCTGGCTGGCAGACAGTCAAAAGAAAGAATCATATAAAAAAAGATCTTTTACTTGGATATAGAGAACACCCTTTGGCTTTTATCATGTAAAAAACATGAGAGGATCCAAGATGCCCCTTTTCCACCTCCATGTATAGTAGTAGGTTTGTAGGTTTTTTTTTTTTTCCTCATATGAAACTTCGGAATGCAGTAATCATACTGGATCTTGATTAATTTAGAATCGAGATGTGTTAAAATTTAATTAGAAAAAAATGGTTCAACATCTGTTTTTTCATTTACAAAATTCAGTCTGAAATCTTATTTAAGAGAGATATTAAATTCTTTCTACTCGATACATTAAATTTTAGTAGTTATATAATTCAAAGCTGAAAGCTCATGGGTCATGGCTTTGGGTTTGGGGTGGAAATGACCTTGATTGACCTGCACTGCACATTGCTGATTGCCCACAAAGCACCAGCTTTTGTGTTTTTTTTTGTTTCACATCATCATCTATATTTCCCAATCCCACACGGAGAGCAAAGCAGGGCAGATTCCTTTGGGTCTCTTTCTGTCTTCTTTTTTTTTTTGCTTCATCACAAGGGTTAATAGTGTTGAAATGAAATCATGAAGGCTGGGGACTGGGGAGCCACCACTTTGGTGGACATGTGAAGCCATCAGTAGGCCGTGTTTGATGAGCCCCTAAATTGATGTGCGTTCAAGCAATGACTTTTACAAAGGCATCTACTTTTTCCCCTTCTTTTTTGCTACATATTTGAGTGAGTAATGTCTTTGCTTGCTTTTTGCTGCCGCTTTTCAAATATCGGTGAGGAGATTAGTGAGGAAACCAACCACAAACTTAGTACAAATACTGCTGCTGATGCTCTCAAGTCTCAAGTCTTATCCCTTTTCCCATTCCCCTAATTAGATGATGGAAGATAAAAAAAAGCAAATTGAAGTTTTAGTGGTGAATACTATTAGGCTTACAATTAACAAAAAGAGACTCCCTAGGGGCTTTGAAATCGCTTTAGAGGCCCACAAAAGTTACAATTTGTTTTGGCTAAGTTGGCGAAAGAAAGAATGGGGTGAAGGGAATCAATCAACAAAAGCAAAGGCAAAGGAAGAAGCTTTGGCAGAAAAATCAGGATCATTAGGGATATACTTGAACAATTTTGCCTCACACCCCCATTGCCCAAAACAATGCGTATCAAAGCAAAAGTGAAGAGTTGTTCGACAGTCTTTATCTCACCTGTCACTGCCTGTCTCAAGCAAGATAGTAAAAACCCAAATCTAGGCTAACTAAAATCTTTGCAACGAACATAAATTTATCTTCTATATGTCATTTCGGCTCAACGGCCATGAAGACATTTTTGCAAACTTTGTCACCCCAAGAAAGCCTAAAGCAAAGGGTAGTACCTAGGAAGCCCACAGGGGATTATTTTCTTCTTTCTTTATTTGACTTTTTTGCTTCAATTAGTAAAATTCAATGCAGAGTGAAAACGGTTTCAGTTTTCTACACCAGCAACATTCATCTTCTCCCTTTACCCAGGTTAAAATTCCATAAATGTGTGAAACAAATCTTAATGGCAACAAAAGCAACATTCTAAAACAAAAGAGAATGGAAAATGATGACTCAAGTGGATGACATGAAACAGCTTTTGCTTGGGAATGTATTTTCTCATTAAAAGCAGGACAAACAAAAACAAATGCAAGTATAAAGCTAACAAGGGGGGGAACCAAAATTTGCTGCAGGTTCAATACCCTGAACTCTTTTCTAGTGGGGCCAAAGGCCAACCAAAGTGAAAGTTTTAGTTCATAATGGTCCTCACAAAATGGGGCCCATATTCTAATCTTCCCCATCCTCCCTACAAAACTATGGGCATATATCCTCTAAATGACCAACTTAAAAATTTGTTAGTGGAAAATGTACCTTGATTGAGTGCATACTGAAGTGAAGCTTCCTTGCTTTCCATTGTTGAGCTTCTGCCCAAGCCTTGAAGCATGCATAAGTCCCATGAAATTATGTTCACTACCCTTTCTTCAGTGACGAGGAGAGGGATTCTTAAGGAGAAACAAGGAAAGCTTACAGCAAACACACTCATTTTGGAAATAACATTATGTATTATATTAAGAAGAACAAGAGTTTGACTACAAAAACTAAAGGCTAGATATACAATGCGAAATAATTAGCATATTTACAGGCAACCTTGGCCTTCCTATTTCTGCACCTGATGGGAAACAAAAATGCCTCTCTGGACTTCAAAAATCTTATATAAGTCACCATCTAAATATACAAAACAATAGTGACAGCATTAGCAGGCACTGAGGTGCTCTTCCCCGATCTAAACTTCTTTTCATCTCCATCATTCTGGATGGAAACTTATAGACATACAGGGACAGAAGAATGTAGCGAATTGAGATGGCAGATTAGACCATAAATAAATATTTGAGATCGTCCACTGTTAATCGAGTTGCTGCAACCCCACTCTGATCTTCACCAAAAGCAGAAGCAACCATTTTTCTTTTTTCTTCCTATATAGAGACAAATGAAGAAATAAGTATCACACAAGAATAAGCTCAAGGATCTACCGGTCATACAAGTTCTTTATCTGCAAAATCTATAAAACATCAGCAGATCTTGCACATTCCAGAAAAGACCTAAAAGGTCATACTGAACAATTATTATTCAGCAATCCTTGAAATAATTTCCAAATATTAACACTTTATACTCTATATCCCTACTAAATTAGTTCACCTCCCTAACTAAAACTAGCAAATCCAGGTAAAGAGATTGATCCTCTTTGACCTACTTGAGCATAGCAGCCCCTTTAATGGTACCCAGAAAATCATACTGATCTCACTATCAGTCCATCAAATATACAAGAACAGAAAGAATAAAAGGAAAATACTTGTAAAATTAGATAAAGTACCATCCCCCTACAACAACCAACATAAATAAATAATAAACAAACAAAAACTAAATATTCAAATCAACTACATAAATGAATTTTAGATCTTTATCAGAAAATTTTCTAAAGTCATAGCACAAATGTATAGAAAGAAAATACCTGAAGAGATAATATTCTATCTTCCACAGTGTCTTTAATGGTGAGCCGAGTTACAGTAACAGGACGAGTCTGTCCAATTCTATGTGCTCGATCAATAGCTTGGTCCTCAGTAGTTGGATTCCACCAAAGGTCCAGGAGGATAACATGACATGCAGCAACCATATTCAGACCAAGGTTTCCAGCTTTTAGTGACATCAGCATCACCGTAACCTGCACAAAAATATATTTAATTGGTGAAGTTAAAGTAAGAAAGAAAATTACATCATGTTCTACATCATTGACTTACTGAAGTACAACATTAAGGCTTTGCTAGGTAGGAAGGAAAGAAATGGGTAACGATGGAAAAACGTTTGACCGATGGTTTAAGCTACAAAGTAGAAAAGTGCTAATGAATCCTAACTATTACATTTAATGTTTTCCCATCTTCATCCCTTTCTATCCTTTCAACCAAGGAAAGCCTAAAGCACATTGTTGATAATTAGTCAAGTGTTTACGAACTATATGTACATATGTATGCTAAGAAACAGCCTATCGGCATAGGTGAAATACTTAAATTCATGAGGTAGGAACAAACCTCTGGGTCAGTATTGAAATCTTTGACGGCCTTGTCTCGTGCAGCTAAACTCATCGTCCCATCAAGCCTCCTATAGTTGATCTTATTACTGTTTAATGAGCGCTCAACCAAGTCCAACATACTCGTCCACTGAGAGAAAACAATTGCTTTTATTGGTCCATCAGCTACTGAGTGTGAATAAACTGTAGTCCGCTTTACAACACTAATGTCTGAACCAGTTTCTGTAAATGTCTGCACTGAAGACGAAGAAGCTCCATTGCATCCAATAGAACTCTGTAACTCTTGACTTGAATTCTTTGATAAACATTTTGACTGAAGAATTTCAACAACGGTCTTGATTTTTGATGAACTGTACTCATCTTGCACCGACTTTTCAAAGGACTGAGGATGCATGGGACTAGCATTAACACCATCTGTAATACAGCTTCTAAGGGTAGCTTTAGAGAACACAATATCAGTACCAAGTTGTTCTTTACATCCAGTTACAGGGCACATATTCTCATCACCCGTCAAAAATTCTGACACACACTGATAGCAAAAAACATGACCACACATGGTAATAACAGGGTTTTCAGCTGGATCCTGTAAAAACATCGAATATAAGAAAAATTATACAGATATTATTGAAATACTCCCAGTCTGCTCACAAGCCAGATACTATGAGAATCAGAAATAGTATCTATTTCACATATACCTCCTACATCTAAAGAGATAAATAGTAATAATTTAACAGCACAATAAAAGAAATTCCAAAAAGCTACACCCCTGACTCCAATAATTTTAGACATGTATTGTCCCCTTCCAGATTGAACAAGTAGAAATGCAATTGTCTCACCTTTTCTTTTAAATTACTAAAAACTACCATGACAAGAGCTAGCTTAAAATGCCATTACAGATAAGTCATTGCCACAGTAACAACATTCAGACAGAGGATGTGCAATAAAGCCACGTTTTAGCAAAAAACTATGTTAACAATAACTCACACTGCATACACGACAGATGGCAAGGGAATTTTCCAAGCTATTCAAAAGATTAATCAGCATATCTCGAGGAAGTGTTTTAGCCATTTCTATAGAATCTTGTCCAACAGGGTCATCAGACTTTCGAATGGACTTCGAGTCAAAGCCTTTGACAAGAAGTGGGTGATCACAAGCCTGACGTAGGCGCAAAAGCATCAAAAGAATATTTGCATAATTTTGGTTCACTGTGCCAGCAGCTGCATAAGCCTGTATGAAATATATATCATTTAAAGATATGCAACTTTCAAATAGAGAACATCTGAAAGCATCATGTAATATCACACATACAAAAACTTTACTGGAAACTTTAGGTTACTCGGTATTTACGGCATGCTGTTGGAAAGATATGAGCAAGAACCTAGTGTAAGTGATAAATGAGAAAGGTATCGAAATGATATGTTTATGAGACACCCCAAGAAATCGGATGCACTGTAAGATGTCAACAAAACAACAATTTTAACTAACACATAAAAACCAAATCTTTAAATGACAAATTTAATCCTAGTTAAACGTATTATCAGGCTAGAAATCATTATGATTTTGTATTTAAAAAAAACAAAAAAAAACCAAAAAAAAAACAAAACACAAACACAAGCACAAACCTTGTCGAGCAATTTGTATATTCTACAAAATTGAACCAGGTTATTGATATCACATTAGTTGAGAGATGTTTGAGAACCCAAGTAGCCAGCCCATAAGGCTCACAAAAGAAGTTAAAAAGAAAGTATTTATTGAGTACCTTTTCAATTTTTTATCCCGAAATAATAGTGCGTATTCGTTGAAATTAGCAAATTAGAGGAGAATTCTTTGGGCCAACTTAACACAAGATTCCAATTGTGTCTCTAAAGTTAAACAGAACAAACGATTCTAGGGAACGAGGAAGAGAAAGCGAGCAAGTCTGCCTATTTTTGACCCTAAGGCAATGAAATTTGACACGTACTATGAACTGACTATCTATCAAGTATTATAATCACACAAACAAACACAGACAAGTTATGTCATGTCTGGCTAATCATATTATGATGAAAGAACAAGATATTATTTTGCAGCCATAATGAAGAAAAATGACAGCAATCACCCAAAGGTTATTTCCCTAAATTCAACATAGTTAACAACAACCCCATTTGGTATTTTGGTTCAGGAAATAATGTCAAAAGATAGTTCACAGAAAGGGATCAGGAACTCTATCACATCCTTACACAGCTGATGGTTTCATCACTTGACACTTGTATCATCCCAAGGATTAATCATGTAACCTCGTTTTGCTATGCAATCAGTTGGCTGACTATTCATTGCATTGCAGCATATCGTTCAAACCTCCCCACCCACAAAAGTAACAAAAAAGTAATGAACCATTTTTGGGAGGAGGTTCCTTGTTGAGGCATAAAAATTACTAGAGTCATTGCATTATTACTATTTCCCAAGCTATATTGTTTTCAGAATAAACAAGATATAATGAGCTTTGAAGATCAATAGTAATGAAACAAAACTTCATTATTCAAATACACAAAAGTGCACCACCCAGAGATTAAAAAGAATTGCCTTACTTTGAAAAACAAAAGAGTGGAACACACTGCTGGTTGCAAACAAAAGAGAAGGATAATTCCAATTAAAAATAGTACACAGCACATGAATTAAAGAGCAACTAGAAAGTGCAAAGTAATTATGCAGATTGAAAGGCACCTTAAATTGAGAACGCGAATCAGACTCTAGCTGGGTATAGAAAGCCCGCTCCTCAGCTGAGAAGTCCACCTTTTGCATACCTATCGTCTTTGGTGGCAACCTAATTATTGGCTCTCCATCAATCAATGTTGCTGGATACAAACTAATCAAATTAGCCAAACACAGCAATAAAGATTCCAAGCTTAATTTCAAATACGGCACATCTATTTGATTATATATAAAGCAACCAATGGCTGATATTTTTAGAGAAGGACTCAAGGAAATCACCTTTTGTGCGGCGCAGCATTACTGTCTTCAAAACCGCTTGTAGCTTCTTGTAACCTTTTTCATAATCTCTAGATATGGCAACTTTTATCCCATTGTAAAATGCTTTATATACACAGTATGGTTCATGTCTAAGAAACCTGAAGTAGCTATATAGATCATCAATAGTATTTTGTATTGGTGTTCCAGATAAGCACCATCTCCGCTTCGCTCGAAGACTGCAGCAGGCTCTAGCCACTTGGGTTCGGTGATTTTTTATCGTTTGAGCTTCATCCAGTATCACCCTAAACCAAGATACTCTAGCAAGTGCACCGGCACTAGAATCTATAGCGGAGCCATCAATCCCTTTCTTACCCTTTTTACCCTTCTTACCAACATCAGCTGTTTTCTTCCTCTTCTTATGAGCTAAAAATTCAGAAGATAATCCATATCTTTCCCCATTTTTGTCATCATTTTCATCATCATCAACAATGGGTTGTTTAGGAACTTCATTGGTTACTATCGAATATGTTGTAAGAACCACATCATACTTGGCAAGTTCAGAAGGATCCTTGGTTCTGTTACCCCCATGATAGATAAGGACAGAAAGTTTAGATTCCTCTGCAACTTTATCATCAAGCTCCCTTGCCCACTGTCGAAGAACACTCGCTGGGCAAACAACCAATGTTCCAGCTGCTGGCCTCTTTCTGCTGAATTGCCTGGTAGAAGTACTCACTTCTGGGATTGGTTTGGTATCATCAGATTCTCCACTCTGCTTTACTTTATCTGACCCACCATTACCATTATCGTCGTCATCATCCAAATCCAGCGCTACAGTTTTATGATCAGCTAGGTCTTCAGATTTTGATTTGGATTCTATAAACTTCTGCATTTGTATAAGAGCAATGGCTGAGATTGTTTTACCAAGGCCCTGTGCAAAAGAGCCATCATCAGTCTGGCAGAAAATTAATGCTGCAAATCCCACGATATGCATGAAGGCACATTGATCATTATGTAAATAAATGAACACTGGATATTAAACAAGTAACCTGATCGTCGGCTAATATTCCACCCAAACAATACCCACTTCTTGATTCCCTATGAAGCATCCAATGTAATGCAATCTTCTGCAAAATTCGATTAAGTAAATAAAACGTGTAACCAACATAGACCAAAGAATCATTGATAACAGGTGAAAGATATGACCTGATGTCTGAGAAGAGGAACAGACAGAAGACCATCAGGAAGAGTAGCTTCAACTTTTGGTTGGTTGAGATCCTGTATGGAAAAAAAAGACAGAATAAATCATACCCAATCTATCTGAACACATCAATGAAACCATTTTATAGGAACTTGCAATAAAAAACAGACAGCAAAATTTTGTGTTTATGCACAACGGCACAAGTCCCATGAAGAAAGCCACAAGGTGTAGGCAAAGAGGCACGAAATGAGAACTCAAGGCGAAATTCATACTCACAAATCTTAGCATAAAGAAAATTCAGTATATTCACAATTGTCGATGCAAATAACAGCAATAAAGCAATTTCTTCTCCACATTATTTTCTAAGTACTTTGAACCCTAAAAAGATTTACATATGAGGATATGCTCTATATTATAAAAAATAACAACACCCAAACCTAAGATGAAAGAACTCACAGACATAGCTAGCACTTCAGAGGAAAATGCCTTTGATATAACAATTTCCACAATGCATGTTGGATTATCTAATGTTAGCTCATGGTAATAAAGAGGAACACTCTTGGATGCAACAAGAATACCTCAAGTGCTGCCTGATAAATCATTCTCTCATCAGTTACAGGAACTCTTTCTTCAGTTACTCCAGCACGATATACAGGATCATCCAAACCAGCAAACTGTGTATGAATAACAGACTTTCCATGCATCAAAGATGGAGGAAGGATCCTACTACCAGTGTTCCCATACATCATAGCTTCATCATTACTGCCCCTGCTATAATGATCTCTCATATAGCCCTGACTATTGGTAAAACTAGGGCCAGCAAAATGGTGAGAGCTTCCATGAACATCACGAAACTGACTGCTGCTCACATTCTCAACTAAATTCTCTGACTTGCTAGTTGGCCCCGACACCCGAAAAGATTGAGGAAGAGTCCTCTTCAGAGCCTGCTGAGACGTCAATTTCTCAAAATCAGAGCCAGAACCATTAGAAATTCGAGAATTAACAGTCCGAGGATGACTGATATTGCCATTCCTGGTAAAATCTTCAGGATCATCATCTAGAGCAATAAATTGAGTTAAGGCTCTTGGATCATCTTGGCGCTTATGCGTCAGAACTTTTGTCTGTGAATGGTTATTTCCATTGGAGGAGTTTACATTAGAAAACCGCACTTGATTGGGAGAAGGAATTATTTGAGACTGTCTTGCATTACCTGCATATTTAAATATGTTATATTGTTCAGTTTGAATAAAACTTTGAACTTTGAAATTGAGACCATATGAGTTTGCGAAACACAGGCTAACCAGTAATCCTTGAATTTGTGCCATTTGTATCTGCCCATTGTGGAAGTATCCTTAAAGACGAGGTATTAGCATCTCTGTCTTCTATATCCCAGTCACTATCAGAATCAGATGAACTAATGTCTATTGGAGTAATTGCAGCCATTGGAGCTGAAAAGTTGCTTTTTTGCTTCTCAACCGAAGTAAAAACCAGATTCCTAAAACGAAACCCAACCTGCTGCAAGAAATAAAAAAATATCAATGTACCAGCATCACCTAGTGAAATTACAGCGGTATCCCCCACACAAACAAAAAGGGCAGTGTTCGATTTTCCACTCACCAGGATTTGGCATCTTGAAATTAAACTGCAAATCCATCCATTTAAGAAAGAGTAACTTCTACGAGCTGAATCACGAAGATGATCCACATGGTCAGACATCTAATAATACTTCCTTCAAAACAGAATTAATCAAATAAGAGCTATTGTTGAAACAAATAAAACGAAAACATCAATGTTGGCTTGATTCAGACCAGAAACTCCAGAAAGATTTAGCAACATGTGTTGCTAAATTACTTAATGAATTAAACACTTAACTTATGCTTTTAGCAAACCAACCAAATGAACCTTTACAAGGTCATCTTGAAACCTAACAATGAAATTAGGCTTAGGCATTATGGTTGTTGCAGTCACAAATAACAAGCTTTTGGAGCAGTACCAAGATTTTGGGAAAGAAAGTTCCAAGTTCAGCTCAGAAAAGTAGACTTGTTTCAATGGCACAATCATGAACAGAAATATCATCCGGACTTTAATTCTACAAGAGCTCATGAAACGGGGTCCTGGTTTTTCCTCCCTGAGGCTCATCTCCTGGCACTATAGCTACCTGAAAAGCTCTGTCTTTAATTCCTGAATTCTCCCAGATTCTTAACAATGTCCCTTCTACCAAAATTGGGTATTTTCCCCATTTGATTCTCCCATTAAGTTGAATGCTAAAAATCAATCAAAAACCCAAAACCCACAATTACTGCTATCACTAATCACCTCTACAAAGTTTCAATTTTCTTTCAAAATTATAAAGCACCATTGCTCCCCGCTTACCCCCATCAAAACAAACAACAATAACAAAACTATATAAACCTAAACCAAACAATAAAAAAAATAAAAATAAAACATGCAAATTCTAAAGCCAATAAGCAGTTCAACTTCAATACAAGTAAAAAGATTCAAACTTGATGAAGACTAAGGAGACGCATTCACATAACATAACCGACTGAGACATAAAAAGAAAGCAGAATAGGGCAAGTAATTTACCAAAACATAATCAAGTCAAATTAAAAGAACTAAAAATTTAAATTCAACAAAAAAAGAACGAAAAACCCTACCTTTGATTAGGAGTCTTCATTATTCAAAAAAAAAAAAAAAAAACACTACAGTTGATAGGGTTAATTTTTGAAGTGACTGGAGATGTTTTAAAGAGACAGAATCTCTCTCTGCGATGGACCTGCCCTTAGTTTCTATTTTCTAAAGCGTAGGAGGAACAACTGTAAAATCGCAGAGAGAGAAGAAAGAGAGAGAGAGAGAGAGGGGGGGCAACGGCATCGTTTCGGACAAAGAATAGGGGAAAGCGTGAAAATTTAGGTTTGTTTTTCTGTCTCGGTAAATTGTTACTTATTGCCTAACCCATGTTTCATCAAAAAAATTAAAATCTCTTGAAAAAAAACTTTTTTTATTAAATTTCTCGCTAATGGAGGTTAACTTTTTTATTAAATTAAATTTCTCTGAAAAAAAAAAGCTTCTTTATTAAATTTTTTAAAAATTAAGATTTTTTTAAGGAAAAAAAAAACAACAACAACCTTGATGTCAAAATTGTTCAACTTGTTTAGATCTCGACCTTCACTCGACTTCCCTCCTCTAGCCGAAAGATGGAGACCTACAAGACAGATCGAAGTTAGGAGTGCCAAAACTTCGACCTTACATTTACACTCCGATGCTTAAATCAGATCTCTGGCATTGAAAAAGAAAGAAAAGAAAAAGAATACAGTCAAGTTTGGGAGTGTTGAAGTTATAGAATGTTACCCCTTATGTAATCGTGTCTGTACAGAGCGGTTAGCCTGTCACGTCATAGATTTGTACTATGGTGGGGATGTGGGAGTTCTTAGGTGATGAGATGGTCGTTTGACAACAGTGGGTGAGTCAGGTCAAAGTCGGACGGTGTGGGTTTGTGAGCTCTGATATGATGAAAGATGGGCTTTTCGGCAGTTGTGGGGGAGTCTAGCCGGCGTTCGACTAACTTAGACTGATAATTAGGTTTTGCTCAACAAAACTCATTCCTTTATTAGTACTATTTATAATTGAGGAAAAATAAAGTTTTTTCTTGGAAAGGTTTATTAGGAATCCACAATTAAATTTGCCAGCTAAATTAAATTTACCATCTTTGCTCATTGGTTGTTTTGGTTGTATTTAAGTCTACTAGATTTTTTATAGAATCAAATTAAATTAAAGTTGTTTTTTTCTTCATATTTAGATAATTGGGTGTTTATATTTTCTAATTTTTGCGGTTTTAATAATGACTGCTTTTGGTAGATATGCTCATGGTCAAGCTAGATATGTTTATGGTCAAGCCTAATCGGGTTGAGTCAAGTGTGATTTTTGGTAAAAGTTTATGAGCATAATAATTTATCTTATTTCAAGAAAAGTTATTATTTGATACACCTTCAGTATAGTTTTTGGACTCCATAAGCGGATTAAAAATTTGGCACATGCCCATTTCATAATTAATTAGTTAATTGCTCAATCTATGCCAAAACGTTTTAATTTAGCCTTAATATGGTATATAACCTTTTAATCTGGTTGTGGGACAAACTGTTCTAAAACCGGTTCAATATGGGATAATTTGTCAAATAAGAGCATAACCTTTTCGTTGAGTTAGTTAGGATTGGGGGCAAAAGATTGTGCCTTATTTGACGGATTGCCCTGAATTGAAACAATTTTGAAACGTTTTGCCCCCAATTTGGTATTTTCCCTGAATTGAGCAATTTGCCTAATTAATTAAATATTTAATATTCAAATTTATTCCCTAAGGAGACAATTTACACGGTAATTCTCTGATGCATTGGTGTCACTCTCCACTCTCCATCATAACAAAACATTTCCATTATATTCTCTCAGCAAGACTTAAATGAACCTCTTGGACAAATTGGTGAGCAAAACTCAGTCTAGCTCATTTGCTTAATACCAAGCCTGCAATTTCTTTTCGACCGGCAAACCTTTTCCCACTTAACCATGTGCCTATCAATGAAACCGAAAGAAACACAAAAATCTAGTGCGTTTTGTATAGATCGAGACTTGTAGCTTGATTCCTTAGAAATTCCATACTTGGGAAGACGTAGACACTTGAATGTTTCGATCTGGAATTCGATTCATGGTAGTATCCCCTTTTCTGACGTTTTTCGTCTTGTTGCATTAGTGTATTGGTGCCTTTCTTTCTCCCCGCACGTACAGTATGTTAAACTCCATTGATAGTGGATGAAATAATTATCCTTTCAAAAATCAAGGCAATAAAAAAACATAGTCGTGAATGAGTCTAGTCGGTGTTAGCCGTTCAATTAGCTTAGGTTGATAATTAGGTTTTTTTTTTTGGACAAGAGGGTTGATAATTAGGTTATGCTCAATAAAAACCCATTTCTTTATTAGTATTATTTGTTGCGCCAAGATCGAAGTCACACCGGAGCATTTAAATCATTGATCCCAAATTGACTGTAAAAAAGTAAATGTCTGAAAAGATTTCTTGCTTTGAAAATTGATTGAAAATAACAAGCTGGTTGTTATTCATAAGAAAAACAGAAAAGTAAATGTTTAACGTCTTGAGACGAAATTGAAAGAGAAGAAAAACTCGCGGAGAACTGATTTAACGTCCTGAGACGGAATTGAAGTAAACAAATATTAAGAAAACGAGGCAGACTCGTGTTGAAAAAAAAGATGAATTTTGCAGGGTTGCTGCAGAAAGTGGCGCAGGGCCTGAGAGAAAATAAGCGTGGACCTTAGTTTTTGCGCGGAGCAAATTTGAGGCTGCAGGAGTCTGTCTAAAACTGAAGGGGGAATACCCTTTATATAGGGGTCGGCCTAGGCTTGGCTACCAAGGTCGTCCTCCCCATTTTGTCTGCCTATTAATTGCTTCTTCAATCTGATTTGTTCTGCTTTAATTGCTTCTTCAATATAATCTCTCAGAAAATCTTCAGGAAACTTCCAAGATGACTTCCAACTTTGATCAACCTTGAATGACCACCTTTAAATGACTATCAAGGCCGGCCATGTCTTCCCAAAAATGGCTTTGGACGAAATCTGCTTCCAATCTGATGCAATCTGGTCTGATTCAGGTTCTAATTGTGCTACACTGTTTACTGATTGCTACTGAAAATAACCAAAATGACCTCATATTCGACCAGAACTTCCTTGGCCACGAAATTGATCCTAATTTGATCATTCTTGGCCATTGATTCGGCCAGAACAGAAATCAGATTCAATTTTGACTAAACCGGGGTGAAAAGCCTCCTGTCCTTAATTGAAAAATATGAAAAAGTTACAAACGAAGTCAAATTGAGTCCAAATTTCACCAGTAGGGTTCGACTATCATATCAAGACCATAGAAAAAATCTTGGTCGAAAATGAGCTCTCTGTCATGGTGAAATTGGTTTCACACCCCAAACTGTCCTTAATTGAAAAAACGTGCATAAGTTTTTCATCTAAAGTCAGAATGAGATGAAATTTTTTCAGAGTAATCTATGAGAGTCAAAGATCATAATGGAAAAATCTCTGTTTGAATCGCACCTCTCTAGGCCATTCAATTTCATTGATTTCGCCTTTTGTCCTTAATTGAACAAAATACAAAGTTGCATTTAATTCAATAGGGATCAAATTTAGGCATGGGCGGCCTGGACTAGGCCTTATTTCGCCACATATCATGTCATATTTCCAATTTTGACATGGCATTATACATTTTACAAAATTAGGATGGTCATCTAAGAATTAAATCTCAATCAGAATTAGAAATCATACAAGATGAAATAATAATAATTATAAAATTATTATTATTATTCTATAATACCTACTAATTTCGGCCCAATTATAGGAAATTGGGAAAAATAAAATTATTTTCCTAATTTAAAATATGACAAGGATGGCATCAATTTTGATCTAGCTTCAGAATCTAGATTAAATCTGAGCCACACATCTTGTTCTAACAATCTTGAGGACAAGTTTACCCCTAATTGTAAATTTAGGTATCAACACTATTTATAATTTATAACAAGTCATATTATCCCGCGCTAGCGCTACGGGCATTCTTTGTTTTAGAGTGGTGCTTGATTAACTGATTGAATAAGGATATTAATATAATCAATTATATAAGGTCCACAGACATTCTTTGTTCTAGAGTGGTGCTTGATAATTGATTGAATTATATAAGGTTGCTGTAAAAATGTAATTTAAATGGATTAACTTTAATATTGTCTCTTGCTATTGCCATAAATCTTTATAAGCTAACTTTTTAGACATGCAAAACTAAGAAGGTCAAGTAACATGCTTTTATTTGTAAGTAATAAGAAGTGCAAAGATGTAATAGAATATGGTGTTAATTGGATAATAATAAACGCATTGAAGAAAGGGTGGTTTAATTCAAAAGGGAAAATCATTGAACGATTCATGGTGAAGAAATGGGGAAGGAGAAGAAAAAGGAAAGAGATGTGAAGGTGAAAACAGAGGTGAGTAATGAAATGTTTGATTTTTGACAAACCTGAAGATTGATCAGCACTGAGTTGGTGAGAAACGCTATATGCACTTTTTTTGTAGTGGTAGTTGAAAGGAAGCACCAGCTGAGTTGGTGAGAGGAAAATGAAAAGGGGGGGGGGGGACATTAATTAAAAGCAATTAAGGATTAGGAAGGGAAATGAGTAATTACAAAAAACGGTAGCAGGAAAAGGAAAGGGGGAAATTCATCGAGGGGCTTTTCAGTCATCCGAAAAGTGAGAAAATACCAAAAAAAGCCAAAAGGTGGCACCACATTAATCCTCAATTTGGTCTTTTAGTAATTTCCCTGTTAACTAAAAATAATATATAGTATATATTAGGAAAAAATAAAAGTTTTCCTTGAAAATGTTTATCAGGAATCTACAATTAAATTTACAGGTCTAAATTAACTTTACCATCTTTGCTCATTGCTTCTTGGTTGTTAATTATACAAGATTTTAAAATAATCAAATTAGATAGAAGTTGTTTTTTCTTCATATTTGGATAATTAGGCGTCATTTATATTTTTTAATTTTTGCGGATTTGATAATGATTGCTTTTAGTAAAGATGTTCATTGTCAAGCCGAATCGGGTTGAGTCAAGTATGATTTTTAATAAAATTTTAGGAGTATAATAGATTATTTCATGAGAAAAAGTTTGATAAGGACTGCTGTGGGGAGCTTTTTGTGCGGCAAGTGTGGGGCAAGACTAGTCTCGGCTCCAAAGGGTTTGGGCCAACCCCTTTCTTCAAGTGAAGACTTGGTTTGAGAAGGAAATAAAATGAAAAAGCGATTCGGCAAAAGTTCTGAAGAAATCGAGTTGCGGCGCCTATAACCACTGCGGTGGGAGGGTGGTTATTGCAAAACTAAGATTTCGAGGAAAAAGAACAATGCTCTGTTTTGCCCTGTTCTTTGGTGTCAATAACAAAGCATTACTCAAAACTCATGATTGAAGAAAAAAAAATTCATTTTTTTACTCCAAGTAAATGGGAATTACACTTTGAAAAAGGGACTTGAAGAAAGAAGATGGGAACAACTCTTAAAGGAAAAGAAATCAAAGAAAAGTGATTTGAGAGCAAAGTCGTGAAGAAGAGGAAGCTCTGGATGTGAAAATTGTTGAAGATGAAGTTTCCTCCGCGTTAATTTATAAGGCCCCCACTTCGGTACAATGCTCTCTACGGCCATGATTCCTGCCGAAGATTCCACCAACTCCTTGCCACGGCATCTTCCATATCGGGCCTCCGCACAAATTTGCTTTTTCTCGTTTTTGAATTATTTTTGCCTTTGCGGTGTTGAGTCAACTTCATCTCTGAGATTCTCGGCAGTGCAGCAAGTCAACCGCTGCGGAGATTCTTTCCCTTTTTGTTTTGCCATAGCTTTATCTTTGAAGCGGGGATCAACCTCCAAGCAAGTTTTCCCTTCAAAAAATAACTCATGGCAGATTCCCATCATCACATACCATCCAAGCCACTTCTTCAAAATGTTTTCCTGCCTCGTGGTCTTGGTCCACGTTTTCTGCAAATCCAAAGGATTAATGTGTTTTATTGCGGTGATTGGTCTTTGATGCCATGATTAAACATGGAAATAATTTATTATCAGTGGATATTACTCCCTTTGGCAATATTCCCTTCTCGGCATCTTTGGCTTCCCCGTGTGCGGTGCTGCAGATGCTTCTGCTGCCATGTGGTGGTGGAGACTCCTCTGTTGTGAGGGAAAACTTGTCTTATGTGCCGATATAATAAGCTTTGGACCTTTGCTTGTGATTTGTTGGGCCACTTGAGGAACATGGACTTTGTTTGGGCTTTGAATGTGTGTGTAAAATTCATTGGGCCTATTTATGTGTATGTGATGTATTGGGCTCTTTTTTTTATATGTGTGTGATGTGTTAATGGCTCAATACCAATGTGATGGGTTTCTACCAAGGTTTATGGATGTGGGTATTTTGTTAAAATAGGAAAAATATGGATTTTTTAGTATTTTTGTCTATGGTAAAAAATTGTGATTTTTGTGTTTAAATGGGCTTGGCTATCCCAAATTTAACCCTTAACATTTAGCCCCCTTTGAGTGAGGGCCTTACGGCAGTAAGGCATGAACTCAAATAGGTAATAAACTGAAATCTCAAACTTATGACTTGGTGGCGAGTTATGGCTGAATTCTTCATATCACAATCTCCATGTGTTAATCACCATTGGTTGATTTTGTGCACTTTGATACTGCTAAGAGATGGGATTACTGTTGTATGTACCACTGAGAATAGTCTCCATTGCGACAAATGATTGTGTTGATGAAAATGCCTTCAAGTTTTACTGCAAAGGATGGTAAAAATGATGCTCTTTCTCTGGTGATGTTGTCAAAGATCAAGATATTTTGCTGCATAAGTAGTCGTAGTTGAAAATTCCACCAATCTTAAGACTGCGAGGTAGATGAGAATTGTGATGAAAATTCTCTCTATTAGGTGATACTACTGAGGAGACCATCGCAAATGGAATTCTAGTGATGCCATAGGAGTTGAGGACATCATGATTCCAGAGAACACTTATTGTCGACAATGTTAAGGAGCATGATACCATAGATGTGAGAAGCATCCAACCATTTTGATTTTTGAAAAGCAAGATGGTGTAATAGAAATAAGTGTCTTTTGATGAAGCATCTGTAAAGGAAGCTATTATTGCTGCGAATAACTCTTTGGTTGTTGATTTCTTGTCATTAAGAAAGGATTTGGACCTCTCAAAGTGAATAATTGCCATGACAACTTGAATTGTTGTGATTGCCATCATGAGACTCCATGGTTTCATCACACTATAGCAACTTTTAGAGGCTTTGTTGCTTTCGCGCTATGGTTTTCACCATGGGTCATGTTGTTGGCTTGTTATGGCTATCGCCATGAAAGATTCTGCACGATGTTTGCTTCTACCATAGTTTTGTCTCTGCCGCAATTATGTTGTTTTTGCCATGCCACAGTTTCCTGATGTGACTTTCTATAATAACATGGTAATGATGGCTGAAGGATGTGTTTAGCCATTGTAGTAAGTACATGTGTGTGAGAGAATCAAGATTGTTGCTTTCCTTTGCAGGATGTGTTGATGTGAGTGCATCAGAGGATCGAGATGGGCGAGGTCTGATCTTAATACTTGTTAAGCGTGTAAGATGGCTCAAAGAATGAAGAGTTTTATGAGATGAGTCGAATTGGGTGTAAAGTGCGAGAAACAACCCGCAATCATAGTGATGAAGTGAAACCAGGGAGGTTTGCCGAATAGTGGGAATTGCCTCACCGCTGGTTGGAACTGCCATATGCTAGGAGAGCCACTCCTACAGTGTGTTGTGTGGAATACTGCCAGGATGTTGTGTGTGAGTAATTCATTTCCTAGGAACAGTATTAAGGATTGTGCAAAAACTGCCAAATCTGGGAACTGCATCGGCTACAATCGCTGTATGAAAAGGAAAAACCATGGGATAGGTTGTGTTCCATATGTTTACCATGCCACAGTTGCCCGATGTGAGAATAGATAGCCTAATGCAAAAGCCTTGATTGATCATGAAAGGCTTTTGAGATTTGCAATTTCTTTGTGAGGCCTGACTTGTGGAGAAGAAATAAATGTGACTTCCTCCTGCTGTGATAACTTGGCAATGATGTAATCCACTGTCGTGGATTATGTAGCTGAAATGGTTGATGATGTATCGAATGATCTTAAAGGTTGTGGTTGGATCGCTGAAGCATCAAACCTTTATGGCAGTATGAATATAATTGTTGATGCCGCAAGGTCACCAATTAAATAACTAAAGAAATCGCCAAAAAAACAGAAGATGTCCACTAGAGCAATACTGCAGAAAAGGAAACAAATACTACCACGAGTCATGATGACCGTAGTGATGAATATATTATGAATCTCAAGTGGTCGTAGAACCATTGCTAGAATAGCATGGCTTCAGAAGAAAAGCTCTCAGCTGATGGTGGCGCCTCTATTAACAAGGGATTCTTTCGTGGCTTGGATGAATTTGCCGATTCCAACACTTTTTTTTTTTAAGTATTGTTGTTGTAGGGGTTGACTTGAATGATATTTCAAGAAGTGAATGTAGTGGCTAATGGTTCTGCCACATAAACTACTGAGCAAGAAACTTCCGCAGAAAACATGGAAATGATATTGGCGTTGAGATCATCGACCAATAAATTGCTATAGAGGCCATCAACAAAACATACTGCCACAAAGATCATCTGCTGTAGAAGCCATCAATAAAGAATATCGCAGAGATATCTACCGCATCGATAAAGAATATTGCTGCAGAGATCACTTGCTGCAAGTTAGTGAGCACTGCGGTGGGACTGCTTTTCAACGGTAGAATGGTACTTGCGATATTATCCGAATAGTGAAACTCTTTTTTTTTTTGAAAGATGTGCTGTTGAAAGTTTTTGAAGGCTTCGATACTTTGATGGTTGGACCGCATGAGCTGGACTCTTGCGAGAATGAAGTTCCACTTCTTTGAATAAAGCTTCGATCCGACTAGTGAAGTAGGGAGTCTTTATGATATATCTTCCTCATTGTGGATGACTTGCACTCTTTAGGAAGAACCTTTTGTGTATGGATTTTCATGAATATGACGTTTGCTTTGAAGGCCCCTAGCATTAGATCCCATTCGATGATGAGAATGTAGCCCCCAATGCTGAATGATAAAGGGGTTTAATTCTCAAAATGCAAAATTAAGCTTTCACTGCCGTAATGCAATAATCTGCTTCTGCCCTAAACTTTGTGATGGATCATTGATTTGAATGCATCTACAGGTGTCAAGTTGCGATGTTTGCTTCTTTAACATGTCTGGTAATAAGTAGGTGTGAAGAGTTCTTCTGCAATGACATGGTCACGCGGCTGTGGGCTGATGGTGATCTTCACTGCCACGTGTGAATCTTCAATTCTTGTATTCTCCATCCCAAAAAATAGAAAGTTCTGAAAATCTCAGTGTGATGATGGAGTAGAATGTCCCTAACGTGAGAATAATGATCGGATGGCATTTCATGTGTGTGGCAGCTTGCTTTTTGTCGGGAGACATTAAAGATTGAACTCGCCAATGCTTTGGTCGCTATCTAACAAGCCTCTAGCAGTTAAAAAGGGATGAATTGGTTCATGACCTCCCTTTATTAGGTCCAAAGGTATGGCCCATGACTTTACAACACAAAAGCTTATTTGGCAGAGAGATTGAACTACAAATAAAGAACGCGCAATTGGTGATTCAGCATCTTGAGGATTATGAGCTGAACTTCAATTGAGGAATAATCTTTTCATAGCTTTAATTGATGTAGTCAAGCCGTGAATGTGCTCTTTCTGCGGCAGGATGATACTTGACCTTTGCGGTAGAATTGTGGTTGGCTTCTACCGTAAAATGGTGCTTGACTTTTTCGGTAAAATTGTGATTGGCTTCTGCCGTAGAATGGTGCTTAAGATTGGTGGTGTTGCTTCATGTGACCGCTTTCAACTTCACTTGCGGTAGGATACGAGACATGGCACTCTGCATCTCCACTACCATTAAGCTCGGTAGTGGATAACTGACTTTCCGTGGCATCTAACAATTTGGCAATCACTACAGATGCTTAATGTGACTGCTTTTAATTTCATTTGCGGCAGCTAGGGCTGCAAATGAACAGCGAGTTCGATGAACAGCTCGTGAACGGGCTCGATTAAAGCTCGTTTATGTTCGTTTATTTAGTTAACAAACGAGTTTGAACAAAAATTTAGTGTTCATTTATTAAACGAGCCGAGCTTGAACAAGATTTGTTCAGTTCGTTTATGTTCACGAACAGGCTCGTTTATTGTTCATTTAAGTGTTCACGAACATGCTCATTTATTGTTCATTTAAGTGTTCGTTTATATAATAATCGAACGTTCATTTATTATATAATTATTTATATATTAATAATAATATATATTATTAATAAAAATTATATAAATAATAATATTCTATTATCAAATATATTTAAATTAAAATTTAATTATTATATATAATATATAAAAAAATTATATAATATTTTGTTCGCTTTTGTTCATTTGATAAAGAATTTTTACATTGTTCATGAACAATTTTTTGTTTATGAACAATTTCAATTTTTGTAAAAATGTTCAATTATTGTTCGTTAACATGTTCGTTTGATGTTCACGAACATTTTCTTAAACGAGCCGAGCTTGAACGAGCTTCAAACATTCTAAATTTTAAACGAGCCGAGCTCGAACGAACACCAAAATATTTAAACGAACACGAGCCGAGCTTGAACAAAGCAAAATGTTCGCGAACAAGACTGAGTTCGTGTTCAAGCTCGTTCGAGCTCGGCTCGTTTGCAGCCCTAGCGGCAGCATACAAAACATGGTATTATGCCTCCCGCAACTGATACTATGACTACGCCTACAGAGGAGAGTGCTCCTGCCGTAGTTAATACTATGGCTCCCGCAGTTGATACTCATGTTGACAGCGGTATTGGTATTCTAGATGGCCATGATAACATTGTTGCAGCAGATGGTTAAGGCAGCACCACTGCGGAGGACCTGTGATTGACGCTCCAAGTGTCACACTCTTTCGCATCCTCCTTTATTTCTTCACATATTTTCCATTATGCTTTTCTTCGCACTGATTTCTTAGCGAACTTTCTATTGCAGGAGGAGGAATGTCTACTGCAGTTGATGAATCTACTACCACGTACATTGATATTTTGGCAGATAGTCTTACTGCGGTGACTAAGACTGGTACCGCAAATGACACTGTTGCTTGCAGCGGTAGTTCTACTGCTATTGTGCATTTTGCGAAAAGCTGGAGTGGACTTGCTACTGCGGTTTTCCCCTTCCTTCCATCATACTATGGTGACATTGGGGCCTCATATTTTTCCGGGTATTGTTTGTTCACCAAGTGCCTTGGATATGGAGGATCTCGCAGAAAATGGAAAGACGGTATGGTGGGCCTCATGTGGTATTTTTCCAACAAAGTAGTGAGGTCAGAGAGTGTAGCGTAGCCCCGCAATGACTCATATTGTCGGGTGGCTCCTTCCATCTGCTGGGTTTCTGTTGTATTCGTGCATTTTCGCCAACAGGGGGAGTTTGGCGCCTGCTCCCATCTTGAGAGTGACCACCATTTGTAGGACGGGGTCGGATGTTTCTCAAGGCCTCCAAAATTTCAAGTTGGCCTTGGTAAATTCCTTGAGCGAGTTCCACCATCACCGCTGTAGGTCTCGGCTGTACTTCCTGCTTATGTGCCAAGTTTTGTTGGTTATGTTCCGCAGAAAACTCGGCATGCTCGTCTGGGACATCGACGGATTTTGCAGCCATATTCTGATTTCCCAACCGAACTGCTGCTCGTCGCGGCATATTTCCTCTTCAAGTATATTGTCGAATCCCTAGTGGAGTCGCCAAAAAATATGGGGAGCTTTTTGTGCGGCAAGTGTGGGGCAAGACTAGTCTCAGCTCCGAAGGGTTTGGGCCGACCCCACTCTTCAAGTAAAGACTGGGTTTGAGAAGGAAATAAAATGAAAAAGCGATTCGGCAGAAGCTCTGAAGAAATCGAGTTGCAGTGCAAAACTAAGATTTCGAGGAAGAAGAACCATGCTCTATTTTGCCTTGTTCTTTGATTTCAATAACAGAGCATTACTCAAAACTCATGATTGAAGAAAAAAAATTCATTTCTTTACTCCAAGTAAATGGGAATTACACTTTGAAAAAAGGACTTGAAGAAAGAATATGGGAACAACTCTTAAAGGGAAAGAAATCAAAGAAAAGTGATTTGAGAGCAAAGTTGTGAAGAAGAGGAAGCTCTGGATGTGAAAATTGTTGAAGATAAAGTTTTCTCCGTGATTATTATAAGGCCCCCGCTTCGATACGGTGCTCTCTACGGCCATATTTCAATCTCCTTTTCTCAACAAGAAATCTTTTGAAACGTTTATTTTTCTAGAGTTAATTTGGGACCGATGATTTAAATGCTCCGATGTGACTTTGATCCAGTTCCCGCAATTCACTCGCTCTAATTTATTTTTGTGCTACGCGCACCACCAAAATGTTTCTACAACTTCTTTGTCATTTTCAGCAAAATGACTGGCACGCCCCGCGCTACTATTAAGTTTTTCGCAAAAACTCTACCCAAAGAGATTTTTGGCGCAACACTTTGAAATCTCATGAGTTAATCATCATTTTTCTTTTTAATTTTAGCACATCATCGTTTTAATTGAATGTGGTGCACCTTATTAGAAAACTTCAAAATTTATTTGGCAATCCTTATCAAACTTTTTGTAAAAAACATAGTTGAACAACTGAATTCAAAAATAAAGATAAACTAAAAAATCAACCAATCGAGTTGTATCATCTAATTGTGATCTCTCTCTCCCCTAAAAAAAATTGTGATCTCTCTCCCTTCGTAAGTTCCCAATTTGCTCTTGTTGCACTTGGGCGTTTAACCAACATGGTTGTCGTTATTATGATCCAGCCCATATGTACTACAATTACATGGGTTTGTTATATGTTTAACGATTTATTCTTGTTTGAATCAAATCCATCTATTATAAGAGTAAATCTCTCTCAAATCTAGATAATGGTTTTCTTCATCAACAAGAATTGAACCCGAGACTCTTAGAAGAACAAATTGTTGAACCACTTGAACAAACTAATTAGTAATTATTGATACTAGTTTTTTTTTAACCGAATTATTGGTATGAGTTTGGTACTATTTTCAATTTGTTTTAATTTTGGATCCAAAAATAACTATATTATAATATATATATATATATATATATATATACTCAATATTATTTGAAACACCCAGGGATATTACTAAAAGCTCCTTTTGAGAATCGATGAGGAAGCTCAGTTTGAACATTTTTTGTCCTTTTATGTCTTTTCTCATTTGGTTAGTTACTAAGAAGGTCCTCAGTTAGTTTCTCACCATTTCCTTTTTCTCAAGCCCTTTTTTGTAATTGCAAGAGTTTTTAACCAATTGAATGTGAAAGCATTTATTGACCATCAAATCATGTATTATATTTGTATTAAGAAGGCCCTCAATTAGTTTCTCACAGTTCATTTGGGTCTTTTGCCAATTTGAAGACTCATTTGCCCACTTTGTGTCCTCCTTTTGTTCTTCCTAATTTCGCTATTTCTGTAATTTTATGTGTAAAACCCATTAAAGTCTTCAGATTAATTGGTTTTGTTTTAATTTAATGATTTTCTTTTAAAAAATAAAAACGTCTCTCATCTTTCTCGAACTATAGTGATAGAAAGAATTTAATTAGATTTATGAGAAAGAAGATATTTTAAGTAGCAAAGGTTAATGTCCGAGAATAAGAAATGGATTACAAGCTACGATTTTATCAACAGAAAATGAATTTTACAGCTATAAAACTCAACCACCATTATTAATAAGTTATATATATAGAAAATTGAGATTCATTTAAATGGCAAACTACTTCACAAATACACAAAATACTAATAAAATTTCAAATTTTTGAAACGAAATCCTTTCTATATTCAAACAATAATAATAAAATCTATAACAAATAATATCCGACGCACCAGCGCGGACCGATCAACTTGTATACTATTATTTTTATAACCAGGTGAAATTACTCATTGATCCTTTCAACTTTTAACCTGGGACGACCTTATCGCCCCGTTTTAGTCATTTCTCAAATGGCTGATAACTTTCAAACCCTTCTAATTTTAACCCTTTTGTTTGAAATGAACTGTCCTTATGTGTCATTTTAACATTTTGGTGTGATTAATGCTATTCCCACCGTTTTTCCTTTCTTTTGGTGGTTTACACATGGTTAATTACTTAAAAGGACACATGCAACTCCCTATGTCTTTCTACCCTCCATGTCCTTTTATGTCATTGCATTAGTTTTGTTAGTGTGTGAACTAATTAATGGCATTAATGCTTGATTTTGGCATTAATGTTAATTGGTCTTTGTTCAGTGTTTTTGATCTTTTCCCCTTCTCTAACACAACTATACGTTTCTCCTAAAATCAAGCATCAAAGGCAGCTTAGGCACAGAAGTACAAATGCCACTTTTAATTGAAGAATCATCACTCCCCTCTCTTCTGTTCTCTTCTCCTTCCCTATCCCTCCCCCATTCCTTTCTATTTTGTTTATTCGGGCTGGATGCAGTTCGGGGTATTTCAAATCTACGTTAGATTTTTTTAGCCACATCCCTTAGTGAATCGCTTCTGCTTCAACTCCATTCTGTTTTCCTATCGATTTCCCTTTGGTTGTGTTCAATGCATCTTGGTTAGCCGTTCTTATCTCCGGTGAAATTCGCAGGTTTTGAAACTATTATATTCTGAGTTATTGATTGAATCCAATTGTTTGTTCTATTAAGTGTTCTTCTCTAATCTGGGTATTTTGTTGTTTACATTTTATGTTATTGTTTTTGTGATTATATCTTATGAATGTCATCATTTTCAGCTTGACGGTGTGTGCTTCCAATTCCGTCAACCCGAGCTTTAGGTTTTTTAAAATTTCAATTGCAATTGTTCTGATCCAATTCTGTTTGTCCATGTTTATTACAAAATAAAAATAAATGGATCCCTAGCTAAATTGTGTTGAGACTTTGTCCTTTGGAGTTATTGGATTGAAACTTCTCTTTCATAGCAATATCTAAGTTAAGATTCTCCATCTTTTCCCCCAAAAGGAAAAGAGAGAGACAAACAAGAAGATTGACATTGATCTTTATTTTACTCTGTGATGTAATGGAAAAAGGAGATGGCTTCGCAAGTAAGGCCTCCAGGTTACCATCCAACTCCTGATGCAAAAACCCAGGACTAAGTCAGTTAAAAGAAATGAACGGAGAAACGGCTCCAGGTATAGTAGAGGAAATATGAGGAAACAATAACTTTTTATTTTGTTTTAATTAAAAGAGCTTTGTTTGAAGATTTTTTGTCCTTTTTCCTACTTGCAACTAAATGTTTGTTTCCATGTCATTGGATTCAAGATTCTGCATTGTTGCTTTTTATGAGCAGGTTTTGAGTTCAAAGATTATTTCACGTTTTAGAATTTACAATTTAGAAAAGTGTTATTTTCAGGTTCAATTGCCAAATTTGGGTTGTCATTTGTTTATTTGTCATTCTCATTTTCTCCCTCCTATACATGGTAGGCTATCAAGGGTCACATTGGAACAATTCGGATTCAGAAGCCCAATAAAGGGCCTTTTTATGTGTCCCCTGAAACTATTGATCAACTCATTTCATACCGTAGGAAAGGGGCATGGTTATACTTATTTACACCCAAAATCCTTCCCTAATCCTTTTCAAGTTGATAGGTTTGATCATTATTTCAAAACATGAAAAAAAATAATCACATGTTTATTTATTAGGTGGTACAAGTATGCATCGTATGGACTGACCGTCTTTGGTGTCTTTTTAATCACCAAGCATGCAATCCAGCTTTACTTTGATTCGGTTTAGAAGAATCACAGGTATGTTCACTGCTTCCTACACCGAATGATTCTCAATGTTCCATTTTATAACATCATTTTCTGTTTAGAGGTTTAACAAAATTGAGTTCATGTCTATGGTAAGAATATCCCTTCTCCTTTTGTTGAGACACCACACCGTTGCCTTCGCTGCCACCGCACCTCTCTCTGCTTATAGATGCGTAAGTTCCATATAGATTTTTTTATTCACTCACATTTTTAGCTTTCAATGGATTCATGATCCATTTGATTGATCAATGTTTCTATTTTTTTTATGGTTCTTAACTAGCTCTATAGTAATACTAAGCCACCAGCTGGAATTAACTAGAGCAGTTTCTGCAAACCTTTCAGGTTCAATGGATCTTTTCACCCTTTTTAGAGTCAGATTTTGCTTGATTCATTGTTAACCATGGAGTGTTGTTTGTTTACTCAATTCAAAGCTGCTTTAAATGATGTAATTGGTTTCGATTTGGCGAATACGGACTCTGGTGTTTTTGTCATGGAAGAAAAGGTAATTACAACTAACAATGAGAGATGTATATTTGACTTTTGATAATATATTTGAAGTTATTCAAGTTTTTTTGTTTGATGATATATGAACAAGATGTTTGGGTTTGCAATGGTCCTTTCTAATCATAAGGAAGAAAAGTTATAAGTATTTTACTGGCTACAATATAATTTTTATTGGTCGAGTGAAGTTTTGATATAAGTTTAGTATTCGTAGTTTTTAAATTTTAAATTTTTTTACAAGAATGTTGGTACTAGGGCAGCTGAATAAATTCTAAATTCTACAATTTTAATTTAGTCTTAGCTGGAATTTGTTTATATGTGTTTCATGTTGAGGTAAGAGCTCCTCATGTCGTCTCTCATCACTCACTCAGAAATTTAGCTTTATAGAGTTGATTGTTTAAACTTTATAGAAATGACTATTTAAACTTAGAAATTTAGCGTACTTGAGTTATAACTTATAAGGAGCTACTGTGTACTTGAAATTTAGCGTACCAAGAATGTTGGTACTTGATCCAATTTTGGCATTCTTCTTTCTGGGCGACTTTGTTTGATAGCAATTGACCAAGGTTAGTTCTTGCCTAGTATTTTTGTTTTGTATCAATTTTTTCAGACAAATTGTGATTATTTCTTACTTTTGCAAGCAGTTCATCCAAGAAATCTATTACGTCACACACGTCCTGTAAGGGTGACTTCTTTTTTTTAGATTTTATTTTGTTGCGTTGTCTGATGATTTTTTTTTCTGAAATTAATCATTGTGCCATAGAGAGTTTGATGTCAGCCGTGGTGTTCTATTTGCAGGCCATTTGCAAGCAACTGGGTTTCCTTTTCGGTGCATGTGATGGTATAGTTTCTCAGGATTTGAGATGAGATCCAGTCACAGAGTAAAAGCCCAAAAAAAAAAAGAACAAAAAAGTCATACCACATCTTTCATATTCGAATTTTATCTTCACAAATTCAACATGGGAAGAGTATGAAGATCAAAGGACTTAGACAAAATCCAGTGCACCACCAAGTTTAATTTATAAATTTACACTTCTTTATTCTCAGAAGTGTGTATCTAAGTTTTTAAATAGAGACAATGTTTATAATTTCTCATGTACAAGTAAAGGATTTTCTATCTTTTACAATCTTTTAAACTTTCAGATTGGTAACTTATCTTTTAGTGTTATCATACATTTTCCTGACCAGACAAAATATAACATAATACATAAAAACACGCCCGCAGCGCAAGCGCGGGCTACCCCTCTCGTAATTATGATTTTAATAGATCTTTTGTATGTTTCATAACTCATATATTCATTTCTAATAAAGATCAAGGGAGTTCAAACTATAATTACGTAGTGATGATTTTGATACTAATTATTAATAATAAACTATTGACTAATAACAATCGTGAGAATATAATTTTTCTTATAGATATGTGAGATTATTATAACTTTAGACTTAAAAGAGTTCATGTATATATATAAAATAAAATGTTAGAATCATAATAAATTACTACTAATTTTAGAGATGACACATTGAAACAAAAATGTTACACTAACACGAGATTTGATTTGATGGTTTTGAAAATCCTCCACCCGATCTTTTACTTCTGGTTGAGCAAGATGTTTGAAGTATTTTCTTTTGAGAGTTTAGCCAACTTAATCGTGCGTATTATATTTAAAATATTAAAAAAAAAAGTGTTCAAAATTTTGAACTGAACCATTACGAGTTGAGAGGTAAACAGGTGAGGCTGAGGCCGGCAGGAACCCCAACCCCAAACTAACTCTGATGGGCCCTGAGTTGCTTTGCTAAAACGCATAACATCTCGGCCCAACATTCTAATGGGCTTATTGAACATGGGTGGTCTACTTTCTGGCTTATGCAACAATTAAGCCTCTCTAACAAATTTACATTGTTTCCAAATTTCCCTTGACCATTTCTTTATTAAATTTCCATAAAGAAACCCTGGAACTATCATTCTTTGTACAAAAAGAAATGAAAATGTAATGAATAGGGTTCTAACTTAGACTACTCAATCTAAATACAAAATATATAAAAATAAATAAATATATAAACATAGCATACAAATATCCCATCCATGTATGATAGTAAGAATTCCATTTTATTGATGTCAAGATTGCATGGAAGGATAGAGTTAGACCAGTAAAAGATTCTTAATTTGATTCGTTGTTCATGATCGTATTGATGATATCACCTTCTATCAAAGAGTTTATACCGATTCCCTTTCAAATGCTTGACAGCTAGTAAATATGTAAGATTGGTGAATATATATAGACGAGCGAGAGTGTATCATACCAATTTAGAGTACCTTCTTTTTAATTTATTGTACATTTTTTACTTGAACTTACAAGAAAATGATAAATTGGCCCCAAAAGTACTATAAATGTTCCAAATTAACTCTTGAATTTGAAAATTTTCTTTTACTCCTTTCGGTTCACTCAGACTAATTCGGATCCGAGCTATATCGCACACTTGTTTTGGTGGATAAGTTTACTAACGAGGGTAGTTACGTATGTAAGGTCTTACATTTAGACTTCGACTCACATAAATGGATGGAAATTGACATCCCATGACTAGCTATCGACTCCGCCAAATTCCCCACATCACACATTGTAGTTACTAATACAAGTAGCAATATGTAGAAGTTGGGGCTGGTCACACTTGTCAGAAGCTTGCAACAAGAACCAAAATTGCAACATAAATGTAGCTTGAGTGAGTTAGTTTTGTGTAAGAGATTTCGTGTTAGTTAAGAAGTTAGAACTCGGCTCTACTTGTCACTCAATTAATTCAAATTTGAGCTCAACTCGATAACAAATTGAACTAATTAACTAAAAGTAACTTGATAGTAGTTTAGCTTGTTTTAAATCAGTAAAGTGGAGGGGGAAATGAGGAAAACAAAAGAGCATATCTTTCGAGTCTCAGGTTTAGGTCTTATTAATGGAAAAAAAAAATAGATACTAAAAGAATTTTCACTCAATTGGGGTTCGATGCAAATTGACTCTGAATTAGTCGGGATCTATGTAACTAATTACCAGATACAGTAGGATTCATACAAAAGAAAGTATATACCACTTGAGTCATGAGAAGCCAAAATCAACGATTGTTATTTAGGTGGCCATGCTACTACTGTATACAGTACTCCATCTAATTGCTATGTACAGTACATATATACCTAAATGATGTTGAAAGATCAATGAGGCCGTAAAAGTCCATAACTCAACAACAACAACAACAACAAGAACGCACCCAAGTGTGTGTAGCTGTTTTCACTTTTTACATTTGGTCCTTTCGGCCCGTGACTCCTCCTTTCTCAAGTCTACGCTTTACCATTTACCAGAAACAAAGAAAAAGAGACCGTTTAGCCTTTTAATTCGTTTTCCTTTAATACATGATGGCCTTTCTGAGCAACTCTTTAGTTTTACCATTTTCATTAATAGCTCAAGACTGGACAAAAAACAGTCTTCTTCTCTTAGATCCTTTTACTTCAACTTTTTCAACATTTTACTTGTAAACTTTATTCATATGCTTTTCCTCCTTACTACTGATCCTAAAGCGACGGCTCCTAACTCCTATCCATACACTCCGAGCGTTTTTATCGCAAGAATAATATATATATGGATATAATGAGATGATCGTACAATAATTTTATGCACAAATATCATCCAATCTTGCCTACAAATAAATATAATTTTTGCACGGTAACAATTTTGGTACGTTGGTTTAATGTGATTTGATAGAACTTATTCACATATTGACAAAAGAGGGTAAACTAAATTGCAAGAGTGAAGAGCCAAGAATGGGCAATTCAATAATTTTACTTGGATATATTGATCATATGCATGTGCAAAAACATTTTGGGTGAAAAAAAACAGAAAGCTGATTACAGTATTAAGGACTGAATATTTTTAGGGTAGACATCTGAAAAAGGAGCTTTAAATGGCATAACGGAAAACCCAAACAGCTTGCAGGGAAAATACTGTTATGATGGAACTAATGAACAATAAAATAAAGAATTTAAAGATGTCAGAAAAAATATTAAATGCTTGAAGAAAAACAGTATGAATGTTTCATTGTTTTGGTTTGGGTGGTGTTGTGTTATTAGTATTATTATTGGAGAATTATTAGCTCTGAATGCAATTTGCTTCGTTTTTGCCTTTTAAGCTCAATCTTTTTCATCCCGAGGAGCATGTTATTTTGAGCTAAAAACAAATGGTCCATACTATAATTAATTCCACTATTACAAGATAATAATTAATGCTAATATATAATTACACCGATTGACACATTATTATGAGTATTATATTAACAACACATGTTTAGTTGAGTCGAAGTAACTAAATCCTCTCAAACATTATATTCGTGTTTTTTGAATGGAATAATTAGCTATTGAAGGAGAAATTCTTCCAATTGGTACCATATTAACTTGGTTCTGGAGTAATTAAGGTTCAATGTAAGTTTTGGATTCGAATCTTATAAATGAAGAAAATAAGAGTTTGGATAGCTTCTTTTAATTGGATCCGATGTAATTTAACTCCGGATTAATAAACCAAATACTAAGATTTCGAACAAAAATACATTAGGTATAGTAATATATACTATAATAATAGTAATATTCAAATCAAATGTAGTAATTAGAAAAAGTCATGAAAAATAGGGGGAAAAAGAGAGTTCCATTGCAATTGTTGCAATCAATAAAAGTAGAGGAGAGGGTGAATTTCAATGAGGCTCGTGCGAGAGAATGGACAAGAAGTAAATGCATGAAAATGAAATGGTATAAGAGAAAACAGTGGAGAAAGGGACTGAACAAATGGGTATACAAATTGCCGGAAGGGTTCGAGCCATATGGGGCTCGGTGGTTAGCTCGTAGGTCGAGGTCCATTCCAAATAGCCAAACCCCAAATCTTCTGATTTCTTCTCTATTCCTTCATCCCCCAGTCCCCACTCTCACTCTGCCCTCCATTTAACGTCTGGAATTTTAGACCTTCTAGGAGAATTTTTTATTTACAAAAAACAACTGCTCTCTTTCCTATTCCTCTTGGCTCTTGTGATGATGTTCCAAAGTGAAACTTCAAACATATAGAAATTGTTGTAGTTACTAGTACTTAGTACTGGTATAATGCTTCTTCCTAGCTAGTATATTCTTTTAATTTGTCTTTTGCCAATGCTTATTTTTTTAATGCTAACTTATATGTGTCCTAAATCTATATTTATGAAGTCAGCTTATCCTCACATTTTATCTCAATGTAGTGTAAACTCCTTTCAAAATGATTTTAAAATTACAGTTCATATTATATGTGTTTGTCTAGTTGAGTTGAGTGAAAGGAACTCGATATTTCGGTTAATTTAATGGTTTATAACTATTTTTTTTTTAAATCGGGTTGACTGATTGTAGAGATAAAACTCTCTATTTATAAAATTCAAAATAGAAATCTTATTTAAGGAAAACAAAATTTGAATCAATTGGACTAATCTCATGTTGGTAAATCAATTGGAAATGATCATACGAAACTTCAATTGCTTTTAATATACTGACAAGTACATGTTATATACTTAACCAAATTGGGATGTTAAATCATTGCAGCAAAGCATCTACTGAATTATACTATTGAAGAAAAGCTTCATTTTCTTCTCTATTCTTAAAAAAAGAACACAAACAAGAAGGTATACCCCTAGTAAAGGGCTTTACCATAAAGCAACGAAAGTACAAAAGAAAAGATATGTCAAATATCTAATCATCTGTCCATCAAAACCCTAAAAGTTGAAATCTAAAGAATCCAATCAAAAAATTTGAACAAAAAAAAAAAAAAGAATCCAATCAAAAAAGATGTATATATAAATGGCGTAAAAGCTATGCTCTCCCCTTATGTCATGGGTATCTTTCTTTTAAGATATTGTTTGGATAAACTCGTTTGTCTTTATATTCAAAAAACCATAATTATCAGAACCGAACCGGATATTGAACCATTTAAGGTGTCGGGTCATCGGTTTAATTAGTGGGTCAATAGTATACTGGATCAATTAGAATATAATAATAATAATAATAATATTTGTATGATATATTTACAAATATATGTAAAAAATTACTTATATTATATTTGATGGTACAAAATACTAGTAAAATAAATCAAATAAAATTTGTAATTAAATATTAAATGATGATCATTATTTACTTATATATAAATATAAAATATATATTTTACATAGTTGTTTTTTAGGTCGGACATAGTTTTTTTTTAAGGTTAGTTAGCAAGAGTAAGGTATTTATATACATATATTATATGATTATCTCACTTTTTTTAGTTTGGCCAAAAAAAAAGGTATTTTTAGTCAATTATTTAGTAATTATATTATATTTTATTTAACCATGCTTCTAAAATATTAAAACAACTCTTCACTAAAGTAATACTATAATGAAGTAAAAAAGGAAATAAAAAGTAAAAGTAAATGCCTTAATATTGTACAAAAAAAAAAGAGTAAAAACTAAAATGAGTTGCTTATGTGTGTGGGTCCAATACTAGATTTCTAATAGTATTTGTTTCCCTCACTTGTAGTCTCGTTTTAGGTTTTGCTTTTAGCAAACTCTTATTTCTTCCCCTCTGTTGCGCCGCTCATGGCCTCTTGCATCCTCATTTCTTTTTTCTTTTTACTTCATCTGAATCGATTCACACGTATGCTAGGATGATCAATCACGCCCTGGTGGGGTTTTTTTTTTTTTGTAACTTCTTTTTCTTTTTATTAGATATAATCTTAATATCTTGAATTTTGGGGGTTTTCATTTTTTTTTTTAACAAAAGAAATCATTTTGATAGTTTTATTTCATATTGTTTTCTGATTCACACTTGGATCCATAATTCTATATTCCTTTCATGATATTTAGATGATTTGAATTATTTAAACAATAACCCATCCGGTTCGAAGAAAACCGTCTGGTTCAACGGTTTAATTATTAACCCACCCGCCGGTCCAGTGCGGTTCAAATTAGGTCATCTTCTTAAACGGTCTGAATGAAGAACCGGACCGCTTGCACCGCCGCTTTAAACGGTCGGACCGGCGGTCCGGTTCTGATAACTATTAAAAAAACTCTCTCTATCTGTTTTTTTTCTGAAGTCTTTCAACTCAGCCCCATGTGACCATAATCTTTCCACCCAACTTCCCTCGTATATGATACAGCAGCAGAGCACAGCGACAGAGACAGACACAGCGCCGTAGGCTTTCTTAGCAGCGACAGGACAGGAGATAATAGGTCGTAGAAAAATAAGGAGAGAGAAAGAAAGAGAGATTACTTTTTTTGCGGTTTTTTTTCCTTTGCCTCGTTTACTGCTTCATAAAACACTTTTGCTTTTCAAGGAGCAGCTAATAAGCTTAACACTCTTTAGCCTTGTACTCCAAGCTATAACTTTTCCTCACCTTATTTTAGTATCTCTTGCTTTCAACTCTCTCTATATAATACCTCTTACTTACCCGTACTCCTCCATTGCTTGCTCTTCTCTTCTGTCACTTTACTTGTTTTCATTTCTAGGAAGGATTTCTTTTCTTCTTCTTGTTGTTGGGTTTTTGGAGATAATTTGCTATTATAAGGAGGAAAAATGGGAGTGATTAGGTTCTGTTTTGATCCAAATGGGGTGGTTTTGTGTGGGAAGAGGAAGTTTAGGAGCTTGTTTTGGAGGATTAGAGCAGAGATAAGGAGACAAATGAAGGCTGCTAGGACTTCCAAGCAGAAGTTTAGCTTCCAATATGATCCTTTCAGTTATGCTCTCAACTTCGACAACGGCAACTTCGGTTTCTTATGTTGATCATCAAGTTACAAGTCCGGCAGGGGAACATAAAAGTACAAGAACTTAACTAGCTTTATGTTAATTTAGGGTCTTGTTTGTAAGCTAAGCTTTTTTCTTTTTCCTTGTTTCTAACTTTGTTCTATGATCTTTAGATTATGGAATTCTAATCAAAATATCCAACTTCAAAAGAAAACCCAATCTTCATCTCTTCTTATTTTAGCTCACAATTTACATTTCCTTTTACTTTTTTCCCTTTAATGTGCTTACAAATTAGTATGCTGATCAGTTGCTAACTTACCTACCAAGGAGGCCAAAACGATCCATTTTAAAGCATAATAATGTAGAAGCCAAAGAAAAGCGAATTAGTTTTTTTAAATTTGCTAAGGAAACTTCTCGGACCATATCTTAATGTTGTTTTTCTTGCTCTTGGCCACCATGGGTTGGTCCACCACAAGTTCATAACTATAAATGCTACAATAATAAGGACTAAAAGCCAACAACCTTTCTTCTGTCTTTTCAATTCATGCTCGTATTTGATAGGTTTTCCACCGTCACCTTTGGCCATTTGATAGCTTTTTTGTGCCATAACCGGCGGACCCCCCTCCCCCCACTGAATACTCCGGGGTTGGCGCTGCAATTCATCAGATTTCTGTAGCTTTTCTCAGATTTTGAATGCTCTCTGGACTGGAGCATTCTGATTTCAGTAATGGGTTCTTTTTTGGTCTCTCTTTATTAGCCTTGAAGATTCATTCCTTTTGTTTGTAAGAGCCCTTCACTGCAAATGTTTTGTTTTTATGTACTTATTAATCTTGGTAGTTGCAGTTTGCCATTCTTTCTTCATTATTCATCTCATTTTGTTTTTTTTCATTTCGAAATAGTAATACGGTTAAGAGTAATGATTTAAATGGAACAAAAACATTAAACATTGGAATGGGAATGGAAGAATTTATTTAAATTTGATTAGAACCAATCCAAAACAAGAACGCTTCTGCAAGTAATAACTATGAGTGGTACTTGCGTTGCGTTGGGGCTTGGAGCTCTCTTCCTTCTAATTTTTGGGCCTGTCGGGATCTTTTATTTTGGGGTGTGAGGAAAAAAAAAAAAAAGGGTTACGGCAAAAACGAGAGAGAAGGAACGTTTGGTCAATTCACGAGTTTCCATTCTCGTTAGGTTCGATTTTGCTCATACATCGAAATGTGCGACTCTTCTTTAAAAAGCTTTGTCCACCTTCTTTGCTTTGCATTATGTGTCAAGATATATATATATATTCAAAGATCATTACGTATAAACCTGGTAGTCAGTAGTTAATTAGGTAATTACCACTTCTCTTTGTTCATTGTTAAAGTTAGTATAACGACTTGTAAAAGAGGACTCCTAATCTACACATTATGTTTGCTTCTTTTAAATGGATGGATTTCTCATGCATAAAATTACTCCTAGTTTATCTTTTTTCTAATGGTGTTTGTTCTGGTACGTACAAACCTTTCATTTTTGGTATATATTGAATAGCGACTAATTCAAAGTCAAGTAGAAAAAGGAATGTTGTTAATAAAAAAAAAGGAAAAAAATTGACCCAACATACATTGGTTAAAAAGGGTAGAAATCCAAATTCGATATAAAAGTTTGGAGAAAGTTAAGGGTTTAACTTATATAGTGGCTTTAAGCAGCTTTTAGAGTCATCGATCAATAAGCATCGCTCAAACAAAGGGATCTTTAGACCGAAAAGTTTGAGTCATCAACCAAATGAGACATTTTTTTGACAAAACTCTATGTGTGTGTCATGCACGAGCCGTTACCACGTAAAAAAAACTGTAGTATTTAACGGCACGTGCATTATACGCACGGATTTCGTAAAAAAAGAGGTCTAATTTAATTGACAACCTAAAATTTTAAGTTTAATTAGATTCGATCTAAATAATTATGCTCAAATTGAGCACTTCTCTAAAGTTTTAGTTCTAATTTGAATATTTACCCAAAAAGAGGAATGGTATTTTACCATTTGGTTATCCCCATATAGGCTTTACATACGGATTTCATGACTATTTTATCTTTTAGTATCAACCCCTTGATATAAAGTAGCCATATTATAGGTTTTGACTAAATTAGAGTCGAGTCGCAATGGATCTCAATATGCTGCAAGCTCTTCTAGTGTCTATTTTTTAGATTAAGAACACTCATATTGAGACTTTAGTTAAGAGACACTAACCTCCTATTCAACTCAACAGACCTTGGTTAAATAACTATTTTATCTTAAAGTAAAAAGTAAGAAAGATGAACATATAGGACAATATTTAGCATGAACCGTTTCTTATGCAAGCTTGTAACCTAGTGATCACTTTAGGATGGTTTTGGGTATCCTAAGTTGAAATTCATTCACCTCTCATTAAAAGGGCCAACAACCAAATACCCCAAATTGGGTAGACAAGTCGACATTCATAAAAGAGAAAATTTGGGTACAAGAATCCATTAACCTTAGCTACTCCTTACATTCTATAACCAAAGCCTCGGATGCAATTTGTAGGTCATGTAAAAGTAGAACTGATTTCTTGACTAAGCTGGTGAAAATCATTCATTGCTGAATCAACATTTTGGGCACAAAATGTTCATTTTTGTGCAAATGCCATCAAGTTCATAGAGCAACTATTACAATTCTTCAATTTGGGCCTTGTATTTCATTTGTGTGGGACGAAGAGTTGGTCTTGATGCAACCCATTCGGATTCTAAAAAGTCGTTTTTATTCCGAAGCCCATTTAAAGTTTGGGCCATGTGGATCAATTTTTCTAATTCTAGCCCACAAAAATCTCCTCAAAAGTTGGTAACAGCCAGAGACCGTAGATTTGGAGCGAACTAAAACGTAGGGCGGTTGATGATGCCAAGTCATCAATCCCGGTGAAAATAACTTTTCGAATTCATTCAAATTTCGAAGTAAAAGTTTGCGACGTGGGAAAAGCAAATTAAAACGCGCGTCTTGACGTGGCGCCAAAATATCAAAAACAAAACCTGAATTTTCAATTTTCCCTCTCTATGATTTTCTTCTACTTGTATTAATTGGGAATTTCCCTCTCCCCCAAAACCCTCTTCAAAACCATCCCAAGATTTGTTCAATTGCGCTTCCCTTTAGAACAACCCTCTCCCGCTCTCATTTCTCTTCGAATTTACCGTCAAATTCCATTGAAGTAAAGAATCAAGAAAATGGCACCAAAGCCAAGGAAGAGAGTCGACGCTGCTTCCACTGAAGCCCCCACCGCCACTCTTGTACGCGCCAGGGATGGCAGTGCTTTTGCCAAATGGTAATCTTTCTCTCTTTGTGTTTTTCCTAATCGATTTCAACTTATGTGCTGATATCTTTTCTGGGTATTCTGATTTATTTTCTCATCTTTCTACATTTACTATTACTCTATTAGTTAAAGCATCTTGGTTTCTTTTATTCTTGTTTAAGTAATGGGTATTTTCCCCTTTCCTTTGAATTGTGAAATTGCAGTGAAGAGTGTAACAAAGATGTTCCGGTGGCTCTGATTGCTTTTCATAGCTGTAGCCTTGATGCCAAAATCAAAATGAATTTGGGTTAGTTCCTTACTTAAATAGTTTTAAGTCAGATTGGATTATGAATCTTGGTGTTTTGGTTCTTTTTTATTGTTTTGCCCTAATTTTTCTAGTTTCCTTAATGTTAATTTAGATGCTCAAGTTATTGAGAAGCCTGCTGAAGTGAAGAAGAAGCCTGCCGAAAGGTAGTTTTAAGTTTCACTAACTTTCTCCTTTTGATTTGTTCTTGTCATCCTCATTTATTCATGTATTTTTTTATAATTATACAGGAAGAAGCCTGCATCAACAGAATCAAATCCAAAAAGAAAGAAGCTGAAGAAGGGGAAAGATCCTAATGGTCCCAAACGTCCTCAAACTGCCTTCTTTTTGTTCATGTAATGCCTCTCTTCTTGTACTTTCTCTTTACTTTTCTTGCTCATTAGTCCTTTTCAAGTGACTAAACAATTCTTGGTATTTTCTAGGGATGACTTTAGGAAAGCTTTTAAGGAAGCTAACCCAGATGCAAAGGGCGTTACACAGGTACATATATCTCACTGTAATGGTTAAGGGTTTTTCCTTTTTGATGGACTATGATTTGTGATTCTAAGCTTTTGATTAATGCTATATAGGTTACAAAGGAAGGTGGTGAGAAGTGGAAGTCTATGTCTGATGAAGTGAGTCTAGCTTTTCAATTCTTTTGATTTGAACTTATTATGTGCTACATACAAGTAATTAATTTATGATTATAATCATGGGTTTAACTCCAAAACTTGATTCAAATCAGGAAAAGAAGCCTTATATTGACAAGGCTGCTGAGCTCAAAGCAGAGTATGCTAAGTCTTTGGAGGAGGCTAACAATGCTGACAATGAAAATGATAATGTAAGGCATCATTCACCATTCCCCATGTTCTTATTAAATCTTGATTTAGCTCATTTTCTGAGCCTTATCTTTGGTTCACAATGTTTAATTTGTTTGTGTTTGTTTAGGAGGAAGGAGGTTCAGATAAGGAAAATGATGTTGATGATAAGGAAACTGCTGCTGATGATAAGGAAACAGAAGAAGTATTAGATGATTATTAGTTAGTGACATAGTTGGTTCCCAGGAGTTTCTTCTTTATGTGGGGGTATTGTAAATTTTGAATCTTCCTTTTGAGATGAATTCTAGTAATTGTCTGGATATGGTTGGGAATCATCTTGCTTTCTGTCTTTCCTAATCATGTAACATTGTCTTCTTTGACATGTGAAGGTTCTTTAAAGTAAAAGTTCATGACACAAAAGCAAGTAGTGATGATATCAAATTTTGATCTTTAGAGGTGGTCCTTTAATTTTCTTATGTCTATATTTCTGAAGACAAAAGTTGTTTCAGATTATTGATTGTCTTCTATAAAATTTGGGTTATGCAAGCTGGTAGTAGAAAAGCTAAAAAAAAAAAAAAAAAAGAGAAGCTTCACTTTTGGTAAAAGTTAAAATTTGCATCAATGCTGTATATATATTGAAACAATGTTTGTTCCATAATCTTAGTTATTAATGGAATTTGAGCTAGAAATTACTAATGAAAAAAGGATTAAAAAATGGACTACCAGTGTAAATAAAACATACTAGTAAAAACCTATATCTCTTTCTGCCATGTGAGAACTTTTGAGTCAGCATATCACTGGCCCATTCCTTATATCTTTCCCCTACAAGGTGGCATGGGTTTGCCACATAGGCAGAGATTATGAGCATAAGCAGAAGCAGGGAATATATTGTAAGGTCGCCCTTGTGGGATTTCTCCACATAATCTGTTTGCCCTAAAGCTTACATGCCTCATTCCCTGAATGCCCAACAAGGTAGTTGGGATTTTCCCAGTGAGTCTGTTGATGGAAATGTCAAGCCATTGAAGTTTCACCAATTGCCCTAAGCTTGGAGGAATGGTGCCAGATATCTGGTTCCTTGAAATATCAAGCCTTTCAAGTTCAACAAGATTTGAGATTGAACTGGGGATTTGGCCTGCAATCTTGTTGCTTCCTATATTCAGCACCTTCAAGTTCAATCCTTCAGTGAATTCTGGTATCGCGCCGGTGATGAGATTATTTGACACATCTATGACCTCCAAAAAGCTGCTTGTCCTGTTGTTTAAAATGCTTGAGAGAGACCCAAATACCTGATTTGTGTGGATATCAATAGAGGAAATTGCATCTGGTACTTTGAGTTCTGAAAGATCAAACTTGAGTTGGTTATTTGAAAGCTTCAGCTTCTGCAGACTTGTCATGTTTGTGAGAAAAGAAGAAATGCCCCCTGTGAGGAAATTATTGGACAAATCTATGGAGCTCAATGAATCTGGTCTTGTAAACTTTGGGAGGTTTCCTCTAAGTTTACAGCCAGCAAGATTTACATCAGAAAGCTGTCTGTCTTTGATCCAGTCAGGAACTGTCCCCAAACTGAGATTATTGAAAGACACGTCTATTGACAAAAGTGAAGGAATCCCTCTGCTGGAAATAACTGGTATAGGATCTGAGAACCCATTTCTGGACAAGTTTAGAGACCAAAGATTCTGTAATTTTGAAATGGAAGCTGGAATATGACCTGTAAACTTGTTGTTGCTAAGTGAAAGACTAGCCAGAGATTTAAGGTTTCCAATCTGGTCTGGGATTGATCCTATGAGTTGATTATGGCTCAATGATAAGTCTGACAGAGCAACCAAATTAAACAAGGAAATTGGCAAATGCCCTGACAAATGGTTATTTGAGAGGTCAATGAAGGTGATGTTTTTAAACTGTCCTATAAACTCAGGGATGAAACCAGACAATAAATTGAAACTGAAATCAACAGACTGCAAACGAACAAGATTTTTGAAACTAGAAGGGATTTGACCTGTTAATGAATTTCTTCCTAAATTGAAAAGAACAAGATTCCTCAAATTCCCTAGACTTGGAGGAACTAACCCCTTAAAATGGTTACCAGCCAATGAGAGAGTTTGGAGCAAAGATAAATGACCTAAACCTGAAGGAATGTTCCCTTCAAGGGCATTATCTTCTAAAACCAGCTGAGTGAGACGAGTAAGATTGGAGAAATTCTCAGGGATTGGACCGGAAATAAGTTTCATCCCACTAATGACCAAAACCTCCAAGAAATGAAGAGTGCCCAATGAAGAAGACAGAGTGCCCTTCATGAAAAAGCTACTGTCCCTTGCTGGCCTTTGAAGGGCAACTGTAGTGACCCTTCCTGCTGGATTACATTGAACACCTTCCCAATCTCCAGAGCAACAGTCTCTTCCAATCCATGAAGAGAGACTTTCCGTTGTGTCTTTCACGATTTTGGCTTTGAAATTAAGCAAAGCAGCTCTATCTGCCTGTGAACAAACTGGTGGTGCTTGTGAAATTGTTTCAGCAAATGACAATGAAAACACTGATAGAATAAAAACCCATATGAGAATCTGCATTTTGGAAGGTGGGTCTTGATCAGATCAGTGAGATTGATCAAAAATATATAGAATTTGTTTTCCACTGATGTTGGATCTGACAAGGGAGGAACTTTGAATGGGGGGAAAGAAAGAAAAAATTATATTCTATCATGAAAAAAGTAAAAATAAAGTTTTGCAAAGCAGAGAGACATGGGTTGGGTTTATTTCTTTCTATTCCTTCACGTAGACAGGAAGGGACAATGATGAAAAAGAAACGAGAAGAAAAAAAAAAAGATTCAAAGTGTGAAATTGTGAATTATAGTTAACTTGGTTGGGAAATCTGCTCAAACCTGAACAATGTCCCTCTCTTATTTATAGTACAATCATCTAAAAAAAAAAAAAAAGGATGAAAATTTTCTAATGTTTACTATAACAATCCTGTATCTGTTTAAAGAAATTCACATGGAGAATTGTGACCGTTTGATATATCACGAGGATCCTAGTTTCTATTTGAACGTTGGAGCGCAGCTGATTCAAATTCGTTACCTTTTTGGTAACTTAATATCCTCATTTGTGGGTTAAAAGTCCACAACTTCATGCTGTTACTAACAACATAGATAAAACTTTTGTTGGGGTTTTAATTTTTTGCCCAAATTTTTCTATTTCTTCACGTTTTGACACCATTAATGCTCGTGATAAGACTCAGCTCTTACCTTCCAAGTGGGCTCAAAATTAACCAGGAAATGAAAATGTCAAATAAACTGTTCACCTCAACGTCCTATTTGGCTTAGAAAACGCACCAACATCTCGATTTCTGATATTTAAAACGGCCTACGGCCCAATAGACAAAAAGACCCCTTGTACTTGTACAAGAAGAACAATTTAACCCCATCAACTTCTAATTTTGTCAATTGCACCCTTTAATTTGTGTGTTTGGGGCAAAGTAACAAAGTCCTTCAACATCAACTTCAGCAATTACACTTGATATCTTCAAAATTAGAAATTGAGAGGTCAAATTGTCCATTTTTGTCCATTAGGCCATCGAAATATTGTAAATGTTCATACTGACATGGAGGGCATTGACGGAGCCATTGGTTTTACGTCCAAATTAAGAGTCATTTTGTCCGTAACATGTAAAATAAGAGGTTTAAGTGACAAAATTAGAAGTTGAAAGGCCAAATTGTCCCTCTTGTACAAGTTCGAGGGCCTTTTTGTCTAGTAAACTTATTTAAAACTATTACAAATCCAAATCAAACTGTTATGCAAACATTTAAAAGCTCATTCAGCAAAATTAACCAATAAATTGTTACCGTTGTATCTGCTTTTAAAATTGAAAGACAAAAAAAAGTTGACAAAATAATTATTAAATGTATGGATGGAGATGGTGACAAACTTGTAAAAAAGCAATGGTTTAGATTGATTCATGGCACTTTGAAAACCATGTAGGAGCCAGCCACTACCCTATAACTAGTGCCCTGAAAGATATGAAGATTTGGTTTGATTATTGATCCTTTTCCTAATTGGGGAAGCTTTCTTTTGTTAATCAAGTTGATTTTTCTTAAACTTTTTTCTTAAATCTCTAACTTTGTAGCTTTTGTAGGTTGTAAAATACTAATATTGCTTCTTCCAGGATCTGAAGTTTCCTTCAACCTTTTAGGGTTTCTGTCTATTTCTTTCGGTAAGAAAAGTGTGAAATGCTAGCTAGCTTGAGCTTGGGACCTTAATTACTAGTACTATATATGTTTATGGTGTTAATTAGCTAGGATTGACAGGTGTATACATTTGTTTAATAGGAATAATAATCTTAAATTTGCACTTTTTGGAGACAAAATCTTTCCAGCATGTATTTGTGTTAGTTAGAAATGTTGAAATTCTTGGAGAAGTTTGTCAACCAATCATTCTTCAATCTTGACTCTTCTAAATTTTTTTTCTTCCTTCAAGTCACATCTTCAACACACCACCCCATTCCCCCTATCTTTTCCCCATTTCTACTACTACTACTATTTAAAGTTAACTTTTTATAGCTATACCCGACATATAATATATAGTAAGTATTTCACTTACAATGGAGGTTTATAATTTGCATCTAGGTCTTTAGAATTTTGACATATCTACTAGTATGCAAATAATTAATGGCTGCAAAATGCAAAAGAAAATGCCCTTATTGATTTGTTGGATCCTACATGAACTTTTTCTTCCCTCATTTTACATTTAAAAAGAGATAAATAGAGAACTTTGATTAATTTTTAAAAAAAAAATTGGAAGGGAGAGGGTTTAAAATTAATTTAATTTGAAAATTGGCATATGCAGATCATACATACATTATAGGAAGTGAAACTAGACATATCGTTAGCGAAGACAATCAATATACAGATTTCTTGACTAATTTGATTAACATGGCCTTTTGGAATTGCCAATTTTAGAAGGGTAATTATTTGATACACAAGCGGGTTGTAGAGTTGACACATGTTCATTTTCTGAATTAATTAAATTTTAAATATTTCAATCTAGTCCCTAAAGGACACATGTCACCCTTCAAGACTCACTTTTACAGTCTGTTAAACTCCATTGACGGTGTATTATATATAAACCTATTTTTTAATAGAGAGAAGAGAAAGCCCTATATATATGATTACTAATACCCTTGTAATCATTTATCAATTGTCGGTTCTCCTAATAGATTTTTAAATAATTTTTTGGAATACATAGAAGCTTACGAGGGTCTAATTTTTTGGAGTTCCAATTTCCTAAAGTTGAATCTTTTGTACTCATCACCCTTTTTAAAGAGGATGATGGATTGATGGTAATAGTAGTTAATTTCGCAAAGCTTTTTCTGTCTCAGATTAATTATGGCCTACAAACTTATTTTCCTTGGTTATGTTAAAAGCTACGGCCCTTTTCATGATATATCTTTTAAACTCGTCTCTGTGTATATGCTGAATTATTTCATTGGAAGATATATATAGTAACATACTGTTTATATGAAAATAAACATATGCTTTTGCATTATACGTTTATATACTCTGAGCATAACCTTAATTTTATAATTGCCATTTTACTGATGGACTTTTCAAATGGCTTTTTCTTCTCACTGAAATGCCAAAAGTTGAGATTTCAAGGGCCACTCCAGGTCCAGTAGTGTTCCAGTCCCTTTTCACATCAAATTAATTCATTCAATATTTATTTAATTTTTATTGGATAATTAATTATTTGAAATACAAATTAAGAAAAAGTAAAAAAAAAAAAGAACATGGAGATGTCTGTCAAGTTTCAACCCTTAATTAACGTAATTAAAAGTAATTCTCTCTTTTTCTTATTTTTTGATAATTAATTAATAGAAAATTATTCAATACATTATCGGTGGAGTTAACAGACTACACATGCGGAGTTAAGGGTTGACATGCTTAAGAAATAGTTTTGAATTTTAAAAACAATATTAAATCAGAAAATGAGTATGTGTTAACTCCTTACCCCGCTTGTGGAGTCCAAATTTTACAGTGTTATCAAATACTTACTCTTAATTAAGTACTAGACCTGCTCAAGGGTCGAGTTTACTTGCCCAAGCCCCGCCCGCAAAATGGGAGGGCTTTGACATAAATTTTGGACAAAGAAATAGGGTCCGATTAAAAAATTGGCCGGGGCTTGGTTTTGGTGTCTTAGGCCCGAGCCCGGCCTGACCCGTATTATATATAAATGATATAATATAATTAAATAATTATATTTAATAATTATATTTATACATAATAAAAATGAATAATTTATAAGTATACATTAATTAGAACTTGTAAACTTTATTAAAATTTAATCTTTTTATCACAATTTATTTTGATTTAATTTGTTATTATATTATATATAAATTTTAATGTTTAAATTTTATTTTTTATTCAAAAATTTAATAATTATTTTATTTTAAAAAATAAATATGAGCAGCCTTGTGCGAGCTTTGGACATGCATTTAAAAATATGGACGGGTCTTGTACAAAAATTGAGACCCAATCTTCGGGCCAAACCGGGCTTGGGACAAGCATATATTGTACAATTATTAAGTAAAAGCCCGGCCCGAACCCGACCTGACCCATGAGCACCTCTATTATTCTATTAAGTACTTTACAATTTTTATTTTTAACAAAATAGAAAGTAATAATCCCTAATTTATTCATTTCTTGAGTTTGCTATCAATATACTCGAAAGTAACAAAATAGAAACTGTAAAGTATAAATTTTAAATCTTTTTTTCACCAAAAAAAAAATTTAAATCTTTCCAAATCTTTTCCTTGTTCCTTTCATATTAAAGAGTTCGAATTTATAATTAAGATCTCTATTTTCGTCACAATCGAGCCTAATTAAATAATTAATTAACATTCTAACTCTAAACCTTAATTTTCATTTAAGGGCGAACATCAATCAATTACCCTTCCATGCTCTTTGCTTGGATGAAATAGAAGTACAGTAGCATGCATGATCTCGATCATGCATAAGTAGTTCAACAAATTTTGGAAGAATTTTCTTTAAAAAAAAAAACCTATAGTTTTTGGCCTCTTAATTATAAGGCCCTACACCTACTATATAATTATATTATTATAAACTAATAATACAACCAAATGACAAGTTTAAAGATTATAGAAAGAATCATACATTCTAATTAAAACCTTCCATTAAGGAGACAATGAACAGCTTGCAGTGGTGGTGGGTTGCTTAATTCTAAGGGTCCCCATTCATGAAAAACAAGATAAAATCTCAAATTAAAGATTTATATTTTTTGATGGAGAAATTATTAGGTGGATCGGGTTCACCACGTCATCCGTAATCCCGACCAATAAAATTTTGATAAGTCAAAATTTTTCTTAAAATTTAGATACAAATTTAGCAGCATGTTTAGCCCCTAGTTTCACCAGATAGATTTTCAAGGTAAGTCCCTAAATTTAGAACATTAATTGGCTAGGGTTTTGAATTTTAGAAAAAATTCTGATTTGTCAAAATTTTATTGGTCGGGACCACGGATAACGTGGTGGATCCGGTCCACCAAATAATTTCTCCTCTTTAATGGTTGTTTTGTTGCATGGGCTGGATTCGAAGTGTAACCCTTAAGAGGCTGTCTCTGTATGTGTGAAACAAAAGAAACTTAAAATAGAATTTCTAGGAAATTAGAGATTTAATTTTAATTTTTAAATTAACATCACTCATATAATTAATTTAATATACTGAGTTAAATTGATCGGACAAGTAGCATAACTCCTTTTGTCTTGATGCACGGTGCACTAAAGACATGCCCATGCCATGGTATGCACATTTGTTGCTTTAAGCATAATCAATGCAAGAAAGCAACGTAGAGAAAATTAATTAAAACTTGAAATGTAATCATCAAATTAGTTGGCAATTGCCAGCTAAATATTTAGCTCTTTTCTTTCTCTTTTCTCTGCACTGGAATGTGTTTCTTTCATAAATTATGAAGTTGTGATATTTGATTGCGAGAAAATCTGTAATATATACCATTATTATTAATAAACAAATAAATGTAATTAAAGTTGTAATTGAACAACGCGTTGAACATATGGTATTTACAATATTATAAATAGATTAATTCTTCTCTTGAGTTTTTGGTTGTTTTTTTTTTCATAAAAATTATACTACTACTATTTTGAGTATATTATATATCGGTTTAATGCCCAAAATCACCCCTGAAATATCACAAAAAGGACACTTGCCCTTTAAACTATTTTTTGTCCAACTTTGCCCCCTATCGTAACAGAATTTAGTCACGTGCGTGCAAGTGACTAACTGGTCTGTTAACTCGAGGTTGTCTGCTAACGTGGAATTTCCACGCCAATTGAAAATGGGCCCTACGTCAACCTTTTTTACCATACAGAAATTGATAAAAAAACAAGTGGAACCCATTTTTGGCTGACGTCGAAATTCCACGCCAGCAAAAAACCTCGAGTTAACAGACCCATCAGTCACGTGTACGCACATGACTGAATTCTGTTATGACAAGGGACAAAATGTTCTTATTTCATATTTCAGAGGGCAAAGTTGGATCAAAAAAAGTTTAGGGAGCAAAATGTCCTTCTTATGATACTTCATAGGGGATTTTAGGCATTAAACCACTATATATCCTATTTATTATCAAACACGTATGTCACTCTTTTTTTCCCCAGCAAATGCGATTTCTCAAGGTTCTGAAATGTTACAATCAAACCGAAATATTGAATTGACTTGATAATAGCCAATTTAAAACATAACTGTAGACTTGTATCATTCAAGAAATTCCGTCTTCTTTTTGGGTGTTTAAAGTTATCAAGATTCAAATCCTAATAAATCATCAATATAACTATAAATACTTCAAAACCCTGCAACGACTTATATATAAGATCATGATTCATTGATATATATGATGAAGGAAACGAAAATCCAATACCAAACGGACAGAGCTCATGATTATAATTTATAATTATGAGAAAACAGTTACTATTTTAATTCTCATATAATCAGTTGAATTAATGTAAATCTAAATTTCGTACGCATGTATTGGTAGCTAGAATTCAGTGATTACATATATTAATTACCAACAGTACAAGAGTTTAATTAAATGCGAAAACATTCAATTTCAAACCATGCATAAAAATTCCTTAGTGGAATATGAACTGTAACATACTTTCTTTTGCAAAGAAAATAAAAATTTCTTGACAGAATATGATGGGATCAATGTTTAGTGTTTTTCAGTTTTCACAATATATGTGTAAAGATGAATGAATTAGGTTTGGCGTTGATTGCGCTGGAAAGAGCCGCTGACCCTACCTCAAAATCGACAATGTTGACTGCTCTGGCTGGGGGATTTTGGAGTCGTTAAGTTTAAGTGTTTTTATTTTTAAATTTTTTTTATAGGATATTGCATAATTTGGTCCCAATCACATAAAAAGGTTTTAGATGATTGTTGTTTCAAATTGGGTGATTGATGACCCTACGTTTAGTGGGCTCCAAACCATGTTCCATAACCTAAGATCAAATCATGATTCGCTTCATATTGGAAAACATCTCTTGACCCTAATCATGTGAAGTGTCTGTTTAAAGATTGTCTATAACGGGAGATTTAAGTTTGGTCTCTGTCCATCTTCAACTTCATCCCAAGGGAGTCTATATAAAGGTGAATGGCAAATCAGATAGAGTACGATTTTTTATTATTATTATTATATTTTGCTACAAGATGTCAGGATTTGAATTCCCAAATTAGATTTCAGACTTGCGTTTTACAAATCAAAATAAGCGTGAGAGTTTCTTTTATTAATCAGAGGGTCTAACGCAATTTGACTATGTGTTAATCAGAATTCAAAATGACTATATATTGCACATTGAGAGAGCTAGCTTTTACATACCAAAAGAAATTCATAATTCATCAGCACTTTATTAAGATGTTACACATCTATTTACGAGCACAAATCTGTTTTTTGAAACTTGAAAATGTGAGAATGTAATAAGTTGCAACTTACCGACAATATGTTTTTGTTCAAACTTACCGACAATATGTTACTATATGTTAGTGCATATATTGCATCAAAGAGAAGCTCTTTCGACTTTCATAATTATATGTTTTAAGAAAAGCACTTGCATGGAGCCAACATCTTATGAAAACAAATTAAACCCTAATTGGATGTATAGCTCTGAAGAATCAAGTGCCAAAAATTCCAATTTTCTTATATTTTTCACTCGTGTTGATTCATATTTACATGTTACTCTGTCGACTTTCAAGTTTCAACTCGTGTTTATCTTCTTACAAACAAGGTGGGGCTTGAGAGATTATTGTCTCACTTGCTGGGTCCTGATATGATCTGCTGGGCGTTGCTTTGCTGATGCTGCAAAACTTGATTGACCCTAATCATCGTAATTAGTGTTACTATATCGGTGGTTGGCACTTGACACTTGGCATTTTCATTTTTCAATTATTGGGTGTTAATAGTTCTTAATTAATTAATCACTTTATTGTCTTATCCGTTGATACAATGAATTTTTGGATTAATCCAAATTTGTTGATGGGATAGTTTTTCTTAATTCAATCCTGAAAGTGAAATGCATTGACTCTTAATTTATTTGTTAGTACTGCTCATTCATATGCTTTAATTTGCATGGATCATCAGAAACCATTAGGTCGCAATGCTACTGTCTTTTCCTTTTTTCTTTTTTGAATTTACCAAAATATTTCATCCAAATCAGTTGCCTAATCAAAATTACAATTTGATTACGTATTTGATAGAACTAATTAATTAATCACAACATCGATCCTTTCAACTGTACAAGCAAATAAAGGTCTCGATGATGTTATAAGATTAGTGAAAGACAAAAAGCAATTAGTACCATTTGTCATAAAAGAAGGTTAATATTCTTCCTCAATCCTTCTTTTCTTGACTTTTGGATTTCTCATTCTTGCTCTTAACAACACACGGAGAATTATACTGTCGATGAACTTTAAGCGCACATAAGTATGGGTTCGAGTATAATTTGCGATTTAACATATAGTAAAGCAATAGGCTAAAATTAACATCAATATCTCGAACAACAGAAAAAAAAGATACGTATAAAAATAGCAATGAACCCCAACAAAAGAAACTATATATTAATTAGATATCGACTATGAAAATTCCACAATGTCCTGTTTTATTGAATGGGACTTTTATTATAGTCACAAATCCTACAAAATTAGAGGCTAAATTAAAATTGTACATAATTAAAAACATAATAATTAATTAGCTCATAACAAATGGCATGAACTTAATCTATACATATTGAATCATGATGATAATGATGATGGAGCTGGTGTCGACCTCATGCTTCTCATCTCAGCAATATAAATGAGCATGCTGCAGGTGAGTTCTATTATATGAGTGTCATGAAACTTGAAAACAAAGGCCGGTTTCTTTCGTCAGCCAATGTGGGTCACCAATATAACTGATACAAACAATCATTGGTTGGTTATTTGAACAATGTTTCTTCTACTCCAATCTTTTCTGCTTCAATTCTTTTGTATTTTACAAATTTATGGTAGGGCTGCAAATTCTTCCTCCCATGAACTTTGGCACATGCAAAATTTTAACTTTCGACCTACCCACTACCCAGCCCTAGTCTCTCTATGATCTTTTCATCTGGGGATGGAGGGAGGCAGCTGGACTGATCGATCTGTTAAGCTAAGTTGGGTCATGGATCATAGTCATGGCTGGTTAAGTTTTCACCTACCTTGTATGACTTTTTTTGTTTCAGCTTTTAAATGCATTTTGTTTTGAATCTTTATGAATCAATTCTTTGTACTTTGTTAACGTTCACTGAATCACTGAGATTTGAAGGAAAAGAGTACTGGATTTTGGGCCCAAAATAGATCAATCACGTTCACGTGGTTTACTTGTGGGTATCAACTTCCAAAATCCTAATTGGTCCAGTTACTCCCAACAATTTTATGTTAAAAAATGTACTTCTTCTGTAGACTTGGGCTGATATAGATTGGAGTATATACTATATAGTTTAGTTTAGTTAGGGTGTTGAAGTTTTTAGTGGACCTAAAGCCGTATATAATTTAACGTTCGGCTCTTCTCTTGACTGTAGAATTTGGAATGGACCAAGCATGTTACCAGGGTTTGCCTAGCCATCCGCAAACAGTCTCACATGCTTCCAAACGTATAATATATTGTCAGTCACGGGAACTCTATGTTATGGAGCTATCATCAATATCATTTGCCTTCTAACCATTTCTTAGTTAAACTTTCATTGGCCAAAGTTGCTGTTGGGATTGGAACCATTATATTTCACAATTATTTGTTTCCTCATTTGATTTTTTATTTTGATTCAACTGGCCACTTGTTTCGATATCGTTTCTCTAACATTTTCTCTCGTTTCTCTAACATTTTCTCTCACGTACGCCATACTATTAAAACGTTGCTCAGTCTTGAAATTGTTCATTCACATCTAAAACCATGCAAGAGAATGCAATCTTTGCAGAACTTGTGTTCAATATGTTACATGTTTTGATCACTTAAAAGTAAAAATATTATTTCCTTCCTAAAAGGAAAAGGACATCAATATTGTTTACTAATAAATAATAATCACACTTCTCAATTCACAGCAAAGGATAACACACATACAATTTGTACGAACAAGTTTTCTATGTAACTCATAATCAAACATATATATTTTCATTCTTAGCAATTGCAAACAATGAAACAAAAGATCACATATATATGATGTTCTGTTTTCGTCAATATACCAAAGAGACTAAAAAAATTAAGAAATTTTACATAAAAGAGTAATCAGGAGAATATAAACACAGCTAAATTACAAGGATTTTGGTATAATTATTTAAACCTTTACATCTACTCTGTTGAGTGCAAACAAGAAACCACACAGACGCAGAGTTGAGTGCAATTTATTTGCATTTTAATTAACAATCACACAACAAAAATCATAGCAGAAAACATATTATAAAGCAAACAAGGGTGATCATATATCTTAATTACTTGACAAGGCCTAAATTGAGAACTCCCCATGAAGTTTGAGGCCAAGACTTTTCTTTAGCCTTCATTAACATAACTCTTGCCCAAGCAATCCATCCTTCCCATGACATCCTCTTATCCCATGGACTGCTCCACTCTAACATCAAACTTAGCCCTTTTTCGGCCTCTTTTTCTGCCTCTTCAAACCTTCCTTTTGTCAGATAAAATTGAGCCAAAACCACTCGAGGCTCGCCCACATATGGGTTCTTCTCAATGCTACTTAACAACAATTCCTCAACTCTCTCTTCCCCTCCTTTGGAATTTTCACAAACAGCTTCCCAGTACAAATCCCTTGCCTCTATTTGCTCTTTTGCACCCAAAATTTTAGTGCAGTTTTCAAACACCGGTGGCACAACAAGCTCAATATCTTCATCTCTTTCAATTTCAACCCCAATTCCACCTTCCCTTTTCCTTTTTTCCACAAAGATTTCTTCCTCTCTCACTATTAAGCTATAAATTGCTCCCATTCTTGATATTGAATTCAGCCAGAGCCCTGGCTTCCCATTTCCTGGCCACAGAGCAACAAAATTGTTCCCGGAAAACTCAAGCCGACCATCAAAATTTTCAAATAAAACATCCTGGAACCCGAAAAGCTGGTCACTGAAATCTGCCATGGTCATAAGGAGGAAAATCGCCACTATTCTTCTAGACAGCAACACATCTTCGCCCGTCTTTATGTGCTTCATTACAATCCCATTTTCAGGCAACAGCCCACGTAGTTTCTTCCTCCAAATCTCGTCTTCGTTGAACAAACCATTTTCTTTGGTATTCTTCAACGAAATTTCAGAAAGCTTAAGGTGTTCGACAAGTTCAGAATCAGAATACTTGAACAAAAGATCATCGTGGATTAAGGGTTGCCTGGGGACGATGCAGAACAAATGGATCAATCGCTCCGCCGCCTCACCGACATGGTTTCGAACCACTTCCCGTCCAGTCGAAGGATCGAAGATGGCGAGATTGACATAAGAATTGGAATAAGCAGAGTGAAACAGACCGCAAAGACAAACAGGGTCTTGAGCTTTCCAAATCTTGAGAATGCGGTAAATATCAACAAGATGCTCTAAAAAGCTACCGTGTTTGTGCCAGCACTCGCCGGCGCCGACGGAACGCAAAACGGCAACCAAAGAAGGCAGATTCTTGTCGACAGATTCAAGCTCGCCGCGAAGGAAGGGACGGGAAGAGGCTAACAGGGTTTGGAGGTACTGGGTCGGATTCGATGGTGTTGGAACGACGGAAGATGGCATGGTGATAACTTCGTATTCCTGGAAATACTGGATCTGGGTTTTGTGTTAAGAATGGAGAAGGAAGTGAAAATCGTTAATGGTGATAAGGTGGAGGGAAGATAGTGAAGTGGCAGAGTCTGAGAGGGAGCATAGAAGAGAAGTGACGTGATAAAGTTTGATACACAATTTGTTTGGATTTTGGAATGAAAATAGTTGGCACTTGGCAGAAGAAGATAAGGCTAAACTCAAAACTCAACTTGAGTCTTACTTTTATTTGACCAAGATTTTTTCATGTTTTTGACTTTGGATTTTTTGTTACTCCTCAATTTCAAACAGATTCTTCAATTGTTGTATCTGATCACAAAAAATAAATTTGTCGTTCTTTTTTGCTGTAAAATCGCCCTCAATTCCTGGTTTTCACAAACGAATTGTACATGCATGGCATGGTGATTGGTGAAGGTGAAGGTGAAGGTGAAGGTGAACTAGTATATAAAAATAAAATATATATATTATAAAAAATGAAATGTTTTGGTGATTTTACTATTTTAATAATGCTTTCATACAATCCAACCCTTGATATTTTATGCATAAAAGTAAGATCGTGGCTTTCCTCTTAGTGCGAAAACGATGTGAATTGAAAATAATGTTTGCTATTTTAAGAATGCCATGTATCATGTATCAATTGAAATGGTGACTTTTTCCGTTCTAATAATATTTTTCTATTTTATACATTTTCTATCAAGAGTCGTACGATATATATATTGATAATAAGAATTAAACTTGAAGAAAAGTTTAATGATTTGAAAGCAAAGGATTACCAAACAAATTGCTGTGTTGAAGCTGGGAAAATTACAATTCCTTTTCCCAATAATTCAGTGGATTATCCCCCCTTAATGTAATGGGCCAAAAATGGCTAGTCCGAAGGCCCAAGACCTAAAAGAATGCATTTTCTTAACATATACAGTATAATATAAGGTCCATTAAGCCCATCTTCTTGATCCAGCTATATGGACAGTCAACTCCGAATTAGATTTTACATTTCAGACTTCAAAATGGATATTACTAATTCATCGATTGTTAAAATTATCATCATCTTAACAAATGGTGTTTTTATTTAGTAAAAAAAATGGAAATTGTCACTACAATGGTTTAGAGTTTAGACCCAAGAAATTGTGATGAACTAAAGATTGAGCTTAATAATTAAATGAACAGAGAAAGTTTGAAGCACATATAGTTTAATTACTTCTATTTTTCTATAATAATTATTGACTTGCTAAATAATCCATGCAATATAAAACTTATTCCATCCAAAAGATTTGAAACATGTAGGTGTTTTCGACAGCATGGTGATTTTGTTATCTAATCCAAATAATAATAAAAAAGAGACAACAATTGATCAAAAGTAGTTTAACTTCTTTTTTTTTTTTTTGATAGTTTGATTTTAAGTGTCTTAGATAATTAACATAAAGAAATTTGGTCTTAAAGTTGTTTTCTTAAAGTTTACTACTCCTATATATATATATATATATAGCTACTTGTCCAAATTGATCTTAAATAGTCATAATATTAATGTTTGCTTCAAGCTTGAAGGAAGAAAATGAGAATGAATTGGAAGAGTTGCATATTAAAACGCCCAATGAAATTACTAAAGGCCCCTTCTGAGAATCGATGAGGAGGCTTCGTTTGAACTTTTTTTGTCCTTTTCTATCTTTTCTCACTTGGTTAGTTACCAAAAAATACTATTCATCTTAACATTATTACTTGAATGAATTTACTAATTGATCCTATGTTTGAGTTAATGAGGAGCTAGATTATTAAACATTTTAGTCTTTTTCCACCGACCAAATTACTTTAAGGCTCTAAAGTTTGGTTAATGTTTTGATGAATAACTCTACTTTTTAGTCTTTTGCCAAAGGTGAATATGAATACAATTAATTGTGATTTTAAAAGCAAATTTATCCCATGAATGCAATATTGAAATTTTTTTATAGAAAATGCATTATTATACATTTCATGTTCAAATAAAATGATTATAGTCTTATAAATTCATGAAACGATAGTTTTTTCTTATATTGCAATTTATACTATCATTATTCAATAAATTAAGCGGTAACAAATTTAAAAAAGGGGAAACAGTATGACACCAACTATAAAAACTTTTATTTTCTACAACAGCATGTTTTAAGTCACTACTATTTTTCTTTACCAGATTAATTATCAATTATAAGATCTGCTCCAAATATCGAATTTACTAACGACCTACTCACATATATTATATATCATAAGAACCCGAAAAAAAACTCTATAACTAAAATAATTTGCTAGCCACAAATCAATAATGCTCAACGTGTCAGTGCGAGCCGATCAACTTGTATAAATTAATGAAGAGGCCAATTAATAGCTCAAGTTCAAGCTCAAGCTCAAGCTAAAGCCTATAGGTCATCAATTAGAATGAAGCAAAGAATTATTCAAAACTGATCATAATAAAAATTCAAATAAAGAAAAAAATAGAATAATTAGGTATGCAGGTATATGTTTTATCCGATAGAGGATTACTACAAACATAAACTAAAAATTTTTAAGGAGTGCTATTTTATGGTTGGTTAGTTACATCACCAGCGTATATACATATAATATAAAATCAAAATCACTATTTTATTCTCTATATTGCCTACAAAAAATTGTTTATTAAATTAATTAATGATATAAAAAATCAAGCATATACTATACGTTAGAAAATAATAAACAGTAAAATATATTGATTCTAGAATGATATTTAGATTACATTATTGCCGTACAATTACATCATCATACATTTGCTCATCATCATCAACTCAATCTCCAAATCCCCAATTTTTCCAAAAAAATAAATAAAAAATATATGCATAACATTTTATATTAACCTTTACGTGGTCCTATACATAAAAGGCCGGCTGCTTAATAAAGAAATTTACTTTGCTGCTAATTATTATGCCATGAAAGAAACAAATTAAGAAATAAATAAATAATTAGGATTTTAATTAAAATCAAATTTATATACAATTTATTATATACTAGTCCTATACATATATGTGATGATTAAAACTATATATACTATTTGAATATATATGATTATTAAAATTAGTATATTTTTTGAATAATAAGTTGTTTATACCTCAATTTATAATTGAGGGCAAATTGGTCTTATCATAATTATAATCAAGATGTGTGGTTAGGATTTAATCAAAATTCCTAAAGAAACTAGGTTTCTGCACCACCCTGATTCAAATTGAATTAGGAAAGTATTGTAAATTAATTGCAAGGGCTGAAATTAATTAATTGCTAATTAAATAATAATTATTTTTTGAATAATTATTATTAAATTTCTAGTGCATGCCGCTGCTACCCAGTTGAGTGGCACACACAATCAAATCAGAAGCAGTTTCCTTTAATATTGCTGCCTGATAAGGAGGCAAATAAGTAAATAAGGAAAATTGCTTACCATCTGACCATGAGATGAAAAAATACCTCATGGATATACATAGCAAGGCCTAAGTCGTCTCCCAGTCAGAGGAGAGGCCGCCCTCTGCCCTGCAGAGAGATATTTTTCTCTTCTTGCAGGAAGGAGGCAGAGAGCTAAAGTTTGTCAGCAAGAGAAACATCTATGCACATGAGAGAGGAATGAGATTTTCAACCTCACACCTCCTCCATATAATCGACCTACCACAATGGAGAAAACGCCTAGCCTCCTTCCCACCCCGGGAGGTGAAATTGCAACTTGTATTTTGTTCAATTAAGGACAAAATAGTAAAATTGACCAATTGGAGAGGCTAGAGGCTGCGATTTCTTCCAAGGAGCATACCATGATGATCCTTGAGCTATGTAGATCATCATGGTAAAATTTCACTTCATTTTGACATCGGAGTAAAAACTTATGCCCGATTTTCAATTAATGACATTTTCGGGAGTGAAACCAAATTCACCATGATGAAGAGCTCGAATTAACTTGGGATTTTTTCCATGATCTTATGGAGATATTCTAAGCTTACTAGTGAAATTTTGGTTAAATCCGAGATCGTTTGCAACTTTTGCATTCTTTTCAATTAAGGACATATGGCTTTCTCACCCCGGTTTAAGCCATTTTCTTAATTAATTCTCATTTTCATGATTTAAAGAGCTAAATATGGCCAAGTATGGGTAATTTCGTAGCTTTGATGATCAGAGTTCGATCCATGATATCAATTGGCCACTACTTAGCCAAATTAGCTAAATTCAGCACAAAAGAAGCAACAAAAGTCTGCTGCACTGTGATAGGAAGAAGGAAGAATTGTCATCAACTACCCAGGAGGCATATTTTCGTCCCCTATCCTAGCAAAGTGGCGCCCTTATGCATGTCCAATCCTCTCCCAAGCAGTTGGATGCAATCAGAAGAAGAAGGAAGCTTCACTGCACTTTCCTGAAAGCTGTCATCTGCATAGGAGGAGATTTTGCCTTTCTCAGCAAGGCAATGGCATTAAATGCTCAAGCCCAAACCGTCCCCTATATAAAGGGAGGCCATTCTCAGGTTTCAGGCAGATTCCGCATCTCAGACATTTCTCCCGAGAAATCAAAAACCAGCTCCTGCAGCTACAAACTTGCTCCGCGCAAAAAAACCAAGCTCCGTGCTTATTTTCTCTCTGGCTCTGCGCCATTTTCACCCCATTCATCACGAGTTCTTCACTCGTTCTTCATATTTTCCTTGTTTAGATCTTGTCTCCGGACAAACAAACACTCTTTTAGTGTTTTTCTTTTGTTTCAATCTTGTCTCTGGACATACAAACACTGTACACGTGTTTTTCATTCAGAAATAACAGATCAGTTTGTTATTTTCTTTTCAATTTCAAATACAATCAAAGCAGATCTCTCAGATCTGATCCGAAAAAGAGGAAGGCCCAGTTTGAGAAGCAGTTCGTGTGGATCCAATGATTTAAATGCTCCGGTGTGACTTTGATCCAGTCCCCACAATCGTTCTGATCTTTTAATCTGCTGCTCCGCGCACCAGATCTTGTTTTTACAACCTCTTTGTCAATTTCAGCAAATTGACTGGCACGTCCTTACGCTGTCATAAAGAATTCTCCACGAAAACTCTAGCAAGAGATTTTTGGCGCAACATAAGTGGATAACAATATCTAATAGTAATTGGTACTGGAAGAGCCTAGCTTGATAGCCGATACAATTTAACCTTAATATAATTGAGGTTTAATGTAATTAAGAAATCTAATTATGATATATACACACACAATAGGTGAGGGTACGGCCACTTGGTATTGATTTCGTCCACAAATTCTTTTGATTAGTCACGGTGAAGGAGACTTGTTAACTGTTCAAATTGCTAATACTCTTTGTAATAATTAATGTTTTGGTCATTGAATATTGATAGATCAAAAGGGTTGGTATATTTAGTTAATGCTACATTTTTTCTTTTTTAATATATAGTAGGACCTTTTGCATATATTAAAGTAATAATAAGGTTATGAATTAACAATAATATCTCCCGCCAACCTTAATTTTGTTTATGGTTTTTTTTTTTATGAATGAAAAGTACTACTTAGAAAAAATAGTCTTCATTGATCAAGGAGAGTTTTATGTTGGATAAATGTATCATCCAACACCCAAATTTCAGTTTTAATAATGTATTTGGATTGCAACATTGATGCTTGCTTTTTCTTAAAGAATTACCAATGGAAAAGTTGGCATTGTCCAAAGAAAAGATCAAAGAAGAGTTCAAATGTGTTTAAATTAATTAAAGTTTTATCTTTAAAGCTCAAATTCAATGGTTCTATAACTTACATTTTATTGAAAAGACTTATTCTAAATTCGTCATCCAAATTAATAGATAAATGTGTTCAAAATAGCTCCAAATGGCAAGGAAGCATATAATTTGAACAAATTATTAAAGGGTACGTATATATATGGAAGAGTTGCTGTTGGTGATATGAAAGTATATAGTTAGATTCAAAGAGAGGTACTGTAATTGACGATAATGATGTTGATACTATCACTTATTTATTCATTTTTATTTTTCCTATATTTATTGTTTTGCAAATTAATAATCAAATCAAATCATAAAAATTTTGGTTGAAAAGCTGTGAAGAATGCGATAGGAAAGGAAATGACGTTAATGCTTGATATATATACTACTATTTTTGTATTGGTGTTTTCCAAATTTTGGGCGGTGGCCTCTTTTACAAGCATATATATATATTTGTAATCTCTAATATTTTCATATGTATATGTTGTATTCCATGTACCATGTGGAAATCGTGGATATCCCTCACATCACATACACAAATATTTTTGTAGGCATTGGTGCAGTCCAATATTTCTTCATCATAGCTTGCCCCAAACATAAATCTTCCTACGAGTGTAATCATAATGCTTTTGAAACTTTGCCAATAAGAGTCGGCTCGATTGATGGTGGATTCTTTTTTTTTATTGTGTACATAGTTACGGCTTTGAATTCAATTTGCTTGATATGTTGAGTACGTTAATCAAAATCTTTATTGTTTTGATTAATTAAGCGTTGTGTCTTGTCTCAAAAAATATACACACCAACATATATAGTAGCAAGTGCGTCTAGTTAGTATGTGGTACTTTTAAGATCTCACATGACTTGTTTACTTTATATGTATAAATAAATTTTATAAGATTTTAAGCTAATTAAAATTTAGTGGCTCTATGGGTGGTGTGTGTTGTCTATAAGAAAATAATCTAAAAGAACCTTTTCTTAAGAAAGGTATTTCTACATCTTATATTGATCAAAGACTAATCAATTTCCTCGAGTAGGCTTATTTATCATTATCAGGTGCGTGACGTGAGTCAGATCCAAATTAAACAGGGTAAAACTCTAGATACTGAATAGAATAAAAAAAGAAAGACTATTCAATTCGAAAACATAAATATCGAGGATCCAACTTATGTTCTTCTCCCTTTCATACCTTTTTGCTTGTATTAATTTCAAATAAATACTCAACTTTTTTAAGCACAAAACCAAAATATCTTAAATTCTATATTTAGTATAGCGATGAATGTGCTTTAATGATAAGGCAATGGGTATTTATTACAAGAAAAGGGCGGCTCCGGTGCCCCCCCAACCCAATCACCAACTTGGATCAAATAGCCCCTTTGCAACAATAGCATCATTATTAAATGATATTTTTGTCTTCAATCCACGTTTGTTTTCCATAAAAAACTAAAAGGAAGAATTAAAGAAACTGCACTTTTATCACCAAAAAAAAAAAAAATGAAACAGCACTCTCTTTGCGCCAAAATAAAAAAGTCATACTCCATAGATATTTCATACTTGTTTCCCCCTGTTGCTGTTGGTGAAAATCAGTTACTATAAAGCAAAAAAAAGAAATACTAATAAAATTTGGTAATTAAACTGATTTTAATGGGGATGAGTCATGTGACTAGTACTTGTTAAAAGAGAGTTTGCTTTTTATAGGCTCAACTTTTTCATTACGTTTTCCAGAGTTCATAAAATTTTTTTTGCTTTGCCTGCTCTGCCGCTTTTCAATTTCTGACGTATAGGATGTTTGTAACTTTGGTGAAATGCCCATGTGTACAATAAGAATCAAAAACTAAAAAAAGATTGGTAATAATCACTACCCATTTCTCCAAAGTTTGCCAGAAAGCAAAGCAACCAACCATGCTTTTATTGTTAGGAATCCAGCCACTACAACTCAACCCAGAACACAACTGATCCAAAAACCTGCAAAAAACATGTTTTCCTTTGAACCCTTTTGATTGATTTTCTCGTCTTACTTTCTTTCTTGGATTTTTAGTCGCTTTAACAGCTGGGGTATTTTAGCAGAGATATATATACATATGCAAGGGGATTCTGATGAAATGTTTCCGACCTATTTCATGAGAAGACCTTGTCAGGTATATGTAAAATCCATTTTCTGTTTCTAGTTAACAAGAAATTAGTAATGATTATGAAGTATAGTGGTGAAGGTAAGAACCGGGAAAAGTTTTGGGGGCTAATTTTTTATGCATTTTTTTTTTTGTATTGGGTTTGGTTTTGGATCCTTCTTTGAAGCTACTGAAATGGGTTCCTGTTCCTCGTTAATTTGTTGCCTAATGCCTACTAGTAGGTTGATAAGCAACTTGGCATTTAATTAGTCCTTTCCTGTTAACCTACTTTTGCTTTGCACTAATTTTCTATCTTAGGCGTTTGATATATGTTAATTTCTTAATTGAATCATCTTTGGAATTCGGTTTGGTAGTATGTGCTTTCCAGTTTGCCATTGTTCACGTGAATCAGTGTCTTCCATTAGCAAATTCTCACTATTGTGTATCCTTCTGTACTGGAAAAGAATCAGAATTTCGGTTCTTGGTTTCTTGCTAATTTTATAAAAAAGATCATGATTGCCTGATTGGTCAAAGTTTCTAGTCAGATAATCTTTTCATTCCATGATCCTCATGTTGTAGAAAAAGAGTTTAAAATATCCCACTTGATCTTCCTCTTCTGATTGTATATAATATGAATGTGTTAAGGCCTGAGAGGAACTAAACTCGAAGAAGTATGGGGTGCCTGCTATCGACACCAGAAGTTGCAGGGGAAACCAGAAGGAGGCCCAAAAATGTTGGGGAGATTGTAGTATTTGTTCCTGGACTAAGAATTCCTATGCCACTTGATTTTGCTCAACCACTTGATGATGGATTGTCTAAGAGTTTGGTAGAACGCCTATCTGCACTTAGAACGCGTATAGTGGTCATGGCTGGTCAAGAATCACCTATAACTACTAAGCCAAGAAGAACAGCCACACAACATGGTTAATTTGGTGACTTGTTCAGAAATTTGAGATTTTCTGTTTTAATTGCTTAACATTCTTGTTTATTTAATCACCAATTTATGTAATGCAGGAGGTTCCACATTGGCTGATTTGCAGCAGGCTCTTGAGGATTACTTGCCAGTTTTATTGGGGCTAGTTGAAAAAGGTATGTACATAATTGAATACATTCCATATATACAATGAAAAGGAAGCATCTACTTAGTAATGATTTGTGTTAAACATGTTGAGAATGTATCAGTGAAGGAAAAACTGGATATTTAGTCATTCCTGTCTCAAGACTTTACATTTTGCAGATTAACTTTTACTTCATTTTTTAAGAGTGCATATTCAGATTCTCAGAAAATGGAGTAAGGGAAAGTTTTTAAATAATGTTTATACAAATATGACTCTGTTGTTTAAAACAAAAACCGACTCCACTAATTGAAATGCTTCAAGTATTTTAACTATTGATTAAGTGCAGTTGAGTACTGGAGGTTTTTGTTCCTCTGTATTTGAATACTAACAACCAACATCTACAATTAGAAAAACTATTCTTTTGTTATGTTCTCTGCCCCGGAATAAGTCTTTATCTCTTTTACCACAATCAGGTGGCCAACTAAAACATAACTTGCAATTCTGTTGGATAAATCAGGAAGATGTTGTGGAGGTAAATTATTTTGCCCTGAATCAAAATTTTCATATTTGAGCCCTTTCAATTTCTGCAATTTCCATTTTAAAGCTTTTTCTACCATGCAGAAAACTACCATGTCAGATTCCTGGTACGAGGTACTATCAGTTTTGCACTTGATGGCAGTTCTATCATTGTCAAAGGCCAATTTATTGCTTCTTCCTAGAACATCTGCTGATGGTTATCAATCTAAAGCATTAGAAGGTGAGCCTAATTGATAATTTCTTATGCATTTATTCTGTAGCCTTTTCTAATTCTCTCTTGTAAGGTTTTCATAGTCAGAACTTGAAAAGCATGTGAAGTAAACTTCTTTCATGAACTTTCAACACTCTTAACTTTGCTGTCTGACTGTATGAATTGTTCTGTGATTCGTATATACAATTTTGAACTGAAATAGTTATGACATTCATCCGTATTACTATTAATGACACAGATACAAAAAAGTGCCATGTCAGGGATTGCTCACAACTATGTGTAGCAAAGATTGTATTAGTTATGTATAATGATTGCCTTAGTTTTTGTACATGATTTATTTGCTATTGATAAATACTAGTATGAAGGATGCATTGCCCATCCTTTTAATTTACTTGCATCAATATGCAATGTCAGTGTGCTACACAAGGAAACTCTTTTAGGCTAAGACTGGCTCCTGTAATTATACCGTGAATGAATCTAACCCTTGTATGGTTAGACCACTCTGCAAGATAACAGGGGAAGCTCTCGTGTATCAGATTCTGAAACATCATTTTACTTGATTCTAGCTAATACACTAACTTATATTGGAAAATTCTATTTCCTTTCCGTCTTTGCATTTTCTTAAGAACTTGTTTGGATAATTAATTGGGTGCCACAACCAGGGGTGGCATTTTCAGTCTCTTATATACTTGAAGATCCCCATACTTTAAGGAAGGGAAATGTAAATTGAACCTTAGATCTTTGATAACTCAGGCTGTCAGGCAATGGTAAATAAGAATCTCTTTTGCTGAGTTGTTCTTAGGATGTTATGTAGGGGCTATGTTTTAGTAGATATATCACTTTCCTTGCACTTAATACAAGTGACCACCTCTGCTAAACTGATAAATCTACTGTTCACTCATTTGTACAAGAGAGCAAACGAGCTTCCATTGATATCTTCTTGAAGGCAGCCGGATATCTGGAATTTGCTGTCCAAAAAGTTCTTCCCCAGCTACCCTTGGAACTTAGGTTTGTGTAGAACATATGAGTTCTGATACCTGTTTCCTTTTCCTTTTGATAGATAATACACTGAATGACAAAACAGTGCCTGAAACTATTTCTCATTGCAGGAATGATTTGCCACTAGACCTGAGAGAGGGAGTGCTCAAAGCCCTTTGTTTGCAAGCACTAGGCCAGGTAAAATTTTCATAATTAGTGAGATGATGTTCTTTCGCTTTACCCTGTAGTTTAATGCCCTAAAATTGCCTAGCCATTATAGATTAAGCATAGTCATTATGTAGATTTCATTAGGGAGAATTGCTTTCTGATCTGCAATTAGGAAATTTGACAGACTTTGACATACATAGCAAATGCAACCAAACACTGATTATAATAATCATATTTTGAAGTTGATTATCGGTAGGTATAGGCCCAAATATATGTACAGTGCCAATAATCATGTCAAGCCAAAAACATGTGAAACAAACCGGAACCATAACCTTATTTTGGAAAAGAAAAAGATTCCTTGTAGATTGAAGGATGATCATATGTGCAACTCAAACTTATTGAATAGATACATATTGCTAGCTTATTTCAGTCAGAATTCTGTACAATTGAACTTACTTTCTTGCTAACATTAATGGTTTCCACTTAAACAGATATATAGGCTTCTGCTAACTTATAAATTCTCTCTCTCTCTCTCTTTTCCTGCCTTTTGCTGCTCTGAATATTTACAGGGTGTTGAGATTCAACTGGGAATGGCAATTGATAGCATCAAGGCCTCATTGGCAGTGAAAAGGAGGCTAGCATGTGAGATGGTTAAATACTGGCATCAGGTAAATTTCTTGTTCATTGTATGCAGGCAGTAGATTTTCTTTATTTTTTATTTCATTTCATTTCATTTTTTTTCCCGAGCTTTCTCATCAATGAGGTGGAAGTTTCATCATCTATTACACATTTGATGCAGGCTCAGCAGTACATAATGGACATTCCACTGGCAAATGGATGGGGAGAAAAGCACAAGCTTTTTATCCAGTGGAAGCATGATGAAGCTAAGGTATAAATATTCCATGACCACTCATTACTAGGCCACTACTATCACCGATTACTTCGTAGCAGAAGTACAGAACAGAGTGAACAGAGTGCTTAATGTGGTGGGAATTTGAACATGGAAGTATAATAGTCGAATTTAGCATTATAAGGGTGAATATGACATACTATGATTTTTTTTCCAGGCTGTTGCATACTATCTACATGGATTAATCCTTGAAGAGGGGAACACAGAAAGGTCTGCTGAGATTGCTGCAGCTGCTCTACAAGCAGCCGAAGGGTATCTCAAAGAAAGCAAAAAGGCTTGTGAATCTTTCCATATGACACCTCCTTCATCACGGTAGTTTACTTTGACCTCTTCCTGTATATATACAATCAATTGAATGTCTGGGTTTCTGTGGCTGTGCTTTAGACAAGTGATTTAACCATTATTATGGTTTAAATTTAATTCAGAATACTGAATAGGGAACAATCATTTCATTATTAAGTTTTTAGAATGCTTCTACTGTGGCCAATTCATTTTCACTGATATCAGTCACTTTTGGTCCAGTAATCCACCTCTATGGGGAGCTAGTAAATATCTTGCTGAAAGGATTCCAAAAGATGTACCAAGCAAAACAATCAATGGGGTTTCACAAAATCATGAAATGTAAGTCCCTATATTTGGTTTTTGATGTTTCCTTTACTTCTACACTGATAGAGACTTTACATTCCTATAATTAGTAAAACAATATTAATTACAATGCTCATAATTGGTTCATTCTGATTGACCCTCCCTCTATTCTTTACCATAATTTTGGCTAAAGTTGTACTATATGATGATGCATTCATTGGAAGGCACTTATTAATTTGTAAAAGTTTGGGTAAATTCAGGATTATGCAATTAGCTCCAGCATTGCCAGACTTTCTTTTGTCCCTAAAACCAGACGAGTATCAGCTTCCATCATTGGATCCCTCTTGGAATGATTTACAAGTTCAAAATTTGTTTCGTACCAAGTAATTAAAAAGCCTCATCAATACAGAACATGATCAAATTAATGTGTACCAAATATTGGAAAAAGAATTATGTTAAACATGTATCGTTGTTGAAACTTGTATCGTTGTTGAAACTTGTATCATCTTTCTTTTGGCTGAATGTATAACTATCTTTACATCTTTTTTATAAAAAAATATTCAACATATCAGGTGCTCCAACAAAACCTGGCCCATTAATTATGACGTACTAACAATTTACATTTAGAGGAATTAAGACTAACAAAACCTGTCCTATTAATCATCACGTACTAACAATTTACATTCAGAGGAATTAAGACAGAAGATCACAAGTTGTTGATCAGGGGCTTAACCAAAAAAACTACAAAAACCCTAGGTTTTTATGATCTTCGTCGATCAAACTATTTTCCCTTCTTCAATGTCGCCGTGCTCGACGTCGTCCAAACGTAGAGCCTCTTCTATATCATCATACGTATATCGTTTGAGATGAAGGCCGAAGTTTTCCAACGAAGAAGAACCCTCGAACCTGTAGGGAATGGTTGGGCACCCACACAAGGCAGAAAATTCCTTAAGGATCAGGGCGTTGTCATCAAAGAGAGCCATTGGTTTCATCCTCTCGAGCTTGCGTCGAGACTCCTCTCTTCGCCTTCGGAGATCCTTCTGCCTTTGAAACAGCCTCGCTTTCTGATCAATCATGTCGGTGGCTTGTTTTGGCTTCTTCATATCATGGTCCAACAACTTTCCTCTTCTAGCCTTACCGATCAAATCTGCAAAACGGGTTGTCAACATTGCTGCACGGTCAGTTCTTTGGGCTGAGAGTTGAAGCACGGCAGGGAGTTTGGGTTTCGCAGCAGCTTGATCACGATCAGAAGGGAACAACATTCTTGGTACCCGCATGACTAAACCTCTTCAACAATCAAAAGAAATTTGAGAGAGACAGAAGAAATTCGAGAGAGACAAAAGAAATTTGAGAGAGACGGAAGAAATTCGAGAAAGACAGAGATCAGAGAGAGTCTGTAAACGTAAATTTGTGTTTGACGGGATGAAAATAATGGGTTTGGGTGTATTTATATATTGCTACTAATAATCCTAATCAATCCTAATCCCACTAGGTTTATGTTTTGGTAGAAATATAGCCGTTAGGTCTAGTAGCCTTGGCGCGGATTCCCTTTTAAGTTTTACTTCGGATGCAAATTATTCTGGTTCAAGTAGTAATTACACGGATCAATTAATTAAACTCAACAGTTACCTTGTTTTTAGCAAAAAAAAGATTTAAAACAATTCTCAAAAAAAAAAAATAGAACTCAACAGTCAACAGCTCTGAGCACGTATATACTAGGGTCCTTTTTACGGTGAATTATCAAGACCGACCTCATTCTGACACGACGTCGAAATGGATCAGTCAACTAAGACCGTTGGATTATCTCCTTTTCAGTCCCAACCGTCCATCTTGAATATCACTTTTAGTGGTCAAAGCGTAAATTGGACAACCGTTTGTAACAGTTGCACTCTTCTTGTAAATCCGTAATCCCTAATTTCTGAGAAAAATAAAATTAAAAATGGTGCATTGGGGAACACGCATCTGCAAATGAAACTTTGAAAGCCACAAACCAGTCCAATATACCTCGGACCAGAAGAATAAATCGGTGGATAAAAATGAGTTGTCGCAAAATGAGCAAGGGGGGAGTTTTGGTCCGGTAGATCTTATTGAAAACCGGTGGAAAATTGATTAAAGTAATATTGAAATGGATGATGGTATATATTGTTGTTGTCGTGATGGTGGAAATTTTTGGGACATTCTCCGGTCGGCAGAATCCGGCAATTGGAGGAGAGGCCTTCGAAATATTCAGTGGCTTCGATTCAGTTTCCAAGGTGAGGTTTGCGTCTCCTCCTTCTGTTGCCGTCAACTCCGTTTGGGGTTGTAGAAGCTGTCTCCGAGGACGGTGGAAGCTGCCAAAATCAACGCCGGTGAAGAAAATTCCTTGTGACAGTCATGGACGGTGAAGGTAACGGCGTCAAAAAGGTAATGTTAACAAAATATGCAGTAAAAGGGGTTTTAAAGGGTGTAAATAAATGCAGATGTGTTATTTTTTTGCACATTTATTATGTGGGTAATTAATTTAATAATTGGTGACATTTGATGAGACCATTTATGGTGTTAGTTTTTTAGGCAAATTTGCAAAAAAAGATTCAATGGTATTTTATATTTTATAAAATATCCAAATTTTGTTTCATTGCATTGACACATAAATTATTCTAATTGATTGAAATTTATTCTCAAAGAACATTATCAAGGTTTGTTCTTCCTTTGTTCTTCCGTTGTCCTCAACACCACCGGACCGGTCCGGCTGGTCGGACCGGTTTAACCGGGAACCGCCGGCATGTCCAGTCCTTAAAGGGGTGGGAACCGCGATTAGTCAACATGGTCAACAACCGGTTGGACCAGCTGTTGGACCGGGTTCTGACCGGATAAAACTGGTTTGATAGTGGAGAAAATTTGGAAAATTTTTTGAAGGTGGTGAGTTTTGAACCCACAACCTTGTGGGTAACAAAAAACACACTTAAGCCACTGCACCAAATGCTTTTATGTGACATGTATATATCTTATATAATATTTAAAAGGTAAAATGCCAACAATTTCCATAAATTGCACTTATCAGACCGGACCGGCGGTTGAACCGGTCGGACCGGTCAAACCGCCGATCGGAACCATCGCCGGTTCTAGTGGCGGCCCGGTTTTAAAAACAATGCTCAACACTATGAAGACATAATTTTATTTTAATTTATTTCTGAACAGCAATGTTGATGTATTGTTTGATTCTCTGGATTGGTGAATAGGGCGTTGAAATGAAATGTCAGTGTGTTATTTAGGTCACAGAATTATGTGCTTAACATGTTTGGACATTTGTGAATGCAGAGACTTTTGAGTTCCAGGTGCAGTCCAAAAAAAATTCTTACATTGTTAAGCAAGCTTAGGTCCAAGGAACAACAAGATGCAATTCGAGAAATGGGTTTTGGCGAATTGAATTGGATGAAAACTTTAAATGTGTGCGGTGAGTTATGTTTATCATTAGTTGATAATTTTGATTGTATAAATAGTTTGTTCAAGATATGTGGAAGGGATTATAAGGTTGGAAAAGATGATATTATAGATGTTTTTGGGTTGCCAAACAGCGGGGAATTCATTGTTGAATCTAAAAATGCAATTGACAGGGAGAAGTTAGCTGAGTTGTACAATATCGATAGTAGTAAAAAGATATATCTTCAGGATTTGGTGATTGATCTAGATAAGATAGATGGTGAGTCGAATGAGTTTAAGGCAAAGTTTGTGTTATACACAATTGGTTGCCTTCTTTGTCCGCGGAGTACAACGTATGTAGAAAGTTCGTGGTTGGGTTACTTAAACGAGAAGGTATTGAAAGGTGAAGTTGATTGGGTTAGTCATGTGTATAAAATGTTGTGGAGTGGAATAGATGAATTTCAAAAATTAGTCGGAAGGCAATATGTCTCTGGATGTATCATTATTCTACAGGTATTTGGAAAAAGTTGATAATCCATACTTAATCAATTGTGAATTGATTTGCTCGTTATGTTGATATAGTTTTCTGCAGGTTATGTATGCGGATATAGTATCAGGAAATCGGGAAAGGCGAAGAGGGTGTCGGCCATTGAAAATTCTTGCTTCATCATGGAGAGTGCAAGAGATGAATACACTTTTAAGTGACATTGATGATTACGGAATTGAGAAGAAGCTAATCAACATAAGTTGATTTTGATTAAGTTCGAAGTCAATTAATTGGATATAATGTTTTGTTTAAAAGGCTATAGGGTCTATTGACAAGACTGTTAACAAATTGCAGGAGTCAGGGGATGAACCAAAACTGTCTGATCACGATGTACAAACAGATGATTGCAATAAAGAAAAACATGTACGTTTACTTCCAATAGGTTAGGGTCAAGTTGTATGAAACAAACATCTAACGTTTACTAATGTTTTAATCCACAGGGCTCAGAGGAGGATACCATTATGTCATGGTCTGATGATTGCGAAGATTTTAAAAAAAGAAATAATGGACAATAATCCACTTATGTAATAATGCCACTTTGTCTTGACTGACATTATTAGAGGAGGGGTTTAGGGTAAAGATTTTCGAAAATGGAAGCATCACTCGAACGATTATTGTGATTAGTAAAAAATAATTTTTTCTATAGATAATATACCATATATAATATCGTTGCAATCTCATATGTATTCTTAGTACATAGGTATGTAGAGTGAAACAAGATGTAGATTTTATATTAAAAAAATGCGAATAATATTTTCAAGTGGTTATATTTATTTACGTGGACAGGGACCAAGTCTTAATGAAGATGGCCATAAACAGTGTCCAATGGATGAGGCCGATGTCCCTAGTTCTCCTAAAAAAAAGGTATGATTGGCAAATGTATTTTGGTTGTCTTGAAATTTTTTTGTTGTTACAAACTTGTAATCGTAATTTAATAGGGTGATGATGGAGATGAGCTATAATGGTTGAAAACGGAGTTTGCGAAAACCAATGCAAAGGTCGAAAGCTGCATGTCTCTGTTAAATGTGGTGATGGAGGACCTGAAATTCATAAAGAGTCAGCTATTGGATGGAAGTAAAAGTTATTGTGGGAAGCGAAATGAAGGCATCCCATGCAGAGATGGTGATGCCGGAGAAAGACACAATGCATTTGGTGGTTTTGACAAAACCCCAGATTTCAAGGAGTCAGGGGATGGCGGATAAAGACACAATCCATTTGGGGGTTTTGAGAAAACCCCAGATTTCAAGGAGTCAGGGGATGGCGGACAAAGACACAATCCATTTGGGGGTTTTGCGAAAACCCCAGATTTGAAGGAGTCACGGGATGCCGGGGAAAGACAAAATGCATTTGGGGGTTTTGACAAAATGACAGATTTCAAGGGGTCAAATGATGCTGGAGAAAGACACAATGCATTTGGGAGTTTTGACAAAACCCCAACGAAGCAGGACTAGAATCCGAATTCGAGTACGAAAGGCGGCCCGAAGAGTTGGTCATGGAATAAAGGTTCACCTAAAGATTTTGGTGGGCGACAAACATTTTGGTCAAATATGGATGAAGGTTTTCTTGGATACTCAGTGGATGATGAACCGTATTCTCCACCTGATCCATCAAGATTTGTTTTCACACCTCCAAAATGTGGTCGGAGGCGACGGAAGGTATATAAATTTAAATTTGTGATGTTTGTACAATAATATATAAATTTTTGTGTATATGCATTAAAGGGCTTCTCTGTATTGAGAAAATATTTTTGTAATAGGGTAAGAGTCGTGGAGCTTTAAAATTGAACAATGTACCGATACATATTGTTTTTCTCACTAACCAATATATAAGATTTAACATGAAATAATTTTGATATTAAAAAAAACATGAAATAATTTTAATTCATATAAGAACGATTATTTGACACCGAAATATATAGCCACATTTTATTAAAAACTTGACATTGTGTAAAAAAAAGTCAATGCACACCGAATTACATTATTATATTATCAACTTTTACATTTTCACTTACTTGTTTGTCCTCAAAAAACATTTTTGACTGTCAGAGACCATATCATGGTTGTGTTCCACGTTGAATTGTGTCACAACCCACTTTTCCCACTTCTTGCGGATGCACATCTTTGCCTGACACTCGGTTCTTGTCTCTGGCTTTGGACCACGGATTCGATTGTGATAATTGAACCATTTCTCCTTTCGACTCTCTTCTTTGGTGCATACAAAAAGTTTTCCACTCAACTCACGAGTTCTCCTATTATAGTGGTTAGTCTCCTTCCTCACACTAAAACCCATATGGGTTGTATGTAATATAAAATTGGGTTGCTTCAACCACACTATCAAATACCATTTTACCAACATCTTCAGGTCTCAAACTTCGAGGATCAACCTCGTTAAAAAATGGATATGGAACTCGTTCTTCCTCCCTTAATACATTAAACCAAAATAGATTGTTCCCCCCTAAATTTTGCGCGTCATCCTCTTCAGCATCAACAACATATTCATCCTCCTCATGTGACAACGCTTCATTAAGATCAAAAATCCCCCTTCTTGATTGCATTCTTTCACCTAACAAACATTTTTCCTATCTGTTAGTGAAATTTCGGTCACAAATAAACACTTACTTTGAATTTTTAAAATAAAATAAGCAAATAAACATAACTACGACAAATAACATTATATTTTCCCAAAAAAAAAATTTTACTACTACTTACTTCCTTCACCACACCACCAAACCAATTCTTCAAATCAAGAGATGAAACAAATATTGAAAATATCTGTAGAAAAAAAAGGATGCTTCAAGTATAACTCTTACCAAAAGAAACAAAAGGAACTCAAGTTTTTTCAGACCAACACCACAATGTAAACCATACACAAATACAACTTATCACCATTAAACTATAATTAATAATCATACTACCACAACCACTTCAGTCATGTCTCATTAATTCATTTATTTTCCTATACAAATCTTTAAATCAACATCAAATTTTTTTTCCTACACACAAGTCATGTCTCATTAAGTTATAATTATGACATAAAACTTCTATTCAAGTTATTGATCTTTACACAAGTCATGTCTCATTAAGTGTCATTCATTTATTACTTTTGCCATATGCAATTATAATTTTAATTTCTCATTTCTCATTAAAAAAATATTGATCCCTTCCTACCAAAACCCAACAAAATCTAACCATGGCCCAGTTTTATATGAGACCCATTTTATTACAAAAATTAATGATAATAAGCTTTTAAAATGCTAGGCCCAATCTTTTTTCAAAATAGGCCTGAACACCCAACCACTTTTAGGAAAATACACTTTTATTGGGCCTTAACGTCCAAGCATACCAACCCACATCCCATACACAGCCCAATCACTAATATTTTTACTGTTTTCATGTATATATAAATATATATATATATATATATTATACTATAATTCATAGAAAAAACATATATATATATATATATTAAAATCATATATATGTATGTAATTATTATATATTTCAAAATATCTGCTTTCTCCTTCAAGAAAAAAAATTACGAACTGTAATTTTATTTGTAGGTTTTTATATATATTGGAACAATACAACTACTACTAAATCCTATATTTTATTATAATATTATTATAACTTTTACTTTCATTGGAATATATTCACAATATTTCACAAATCAATAATAATACCTACGACAAATAACATTATATTTTTTCAAAAACAAGATTTTAATACTACTTACCTTCTTTCACCACACCACCAAAGCAATTCTTCAAATCAGCACATGAAACAAATATTGAAAATATCTTAAGAAGAAAAACCGATGCTTCAAATACGACTCTTACCAAAAGAAACAAAAAGGAACTCAACTTTTTTCACACCAACACCACAATGTAAACCATACACAAATACAACTTATCACCATTAACCTATAATTAATACTGAATCTAACACAACCAATTCAACTCATGTCTCATTAACTTCATTTATTTCCCTCTACAAATCTTTAAATCAACATCAATTTTTTTAACTTCATTTATTTTCCTCTACAAATCTTTAAATCAACATCAAATTTTTTTTCTCCTCCACATAAATCATGTCTCATGAAGTTATAATTTTTTTTTGGTACATTTCTCATTAACTTTTAATTATTACATATGTAACTTATTGATCTTTAATCCAACTTCCAAAAACGTCATGTCTCATTAAGCGCCATTCATCTAACTTGTATTCATTCCTTTTGCCATATGCAATTATAATTATAATTTCTCATTCAAAAAACATTTGCTCCCTTCCTACCAAAACACAACAAAATCTAATCATGACCCATTTTTCTATCAGGCCCATTTTATTACAAAATTAATGATAATGATGTTTCAAAATGGTAGGCCCAATTTTTTTTCCTTCTAGGCCCGAACAACCGACCACTTTTGAAATAACCAAAACCGAAAATAAAATTTAAAATAATTCGAAAATGAATTAAACAGAAGCCAAATTGAATCATACGTGGGACAGATTCGGTGGGACCGTTTCAGATCAGCTACAGTTGCAACTCATACATTTGTCTTCTAGTGATCAACTTTTACACAAAGCACGTTTCCCCATTTGATGTGACAATTTCCCTCTCTCCACATTTACGTCTTTTCTCTCCACTTTTACACATAACCGGTTTGACTTTTTTACATCTTTTCAGCACAATGAACGACTGATATATATTCCCGCCTAATCCAACACTGGTAAATGTTACGTCTGATTATAAGTGGGCGGTCTTAATTAGCCATCCCTTTTTACTTGGAAACTTGGGTACTTCTTTTTGTAAGTCAGATACTAATATACTTCTATAATGATAATCCCTCATCATTACCTTCAACAGTTTTTCAACAGCTTCTTACATTTGTGCTGTTTTGATTGGCTGAGTTATTCGGCCTGTTCCCCTATGCTATTTTGTGTCTTTTGGGCTGCATTTGTTTTTGAGCTTCCCTTTTGGGTATTGGTTTGGGCTTTGTTCTTGCCTTTTATTATTTTCCCTTCTCTTCCTGCAATGCGTATTTTTTTTACTTTTCTTCCCATTTAATCATAAGCCTGTTGTTTGTTTTTCCTTATCCTTTTCTGGTTATTTTTGGGTTATCTTTTCATCTCTCTCACACTCTTTATTAAGTCCGCCCGGGTAGCAGCTCTTCTCTTCGGGTTTTCCCTCTATTTTGCGGTTAGCTTCTCTCTTTCTTTCTCATGCGATTTTCCCTATTGATTTCCTCATCTCTTTACTAATCTCAATTAAGGGTATATCATATGTCTGATATTTCTATAATTTTCCTCCCGTTTAATCATTGGCATTTTCCCTTTGTTCTTTAATTTCTTCTGAAGTGTGGCTGATAATTCTCTTTTGTTTTTCTTGCAAAATTTTGCTGAGCTATTTCGTTTGGTCCCTTTTGTTTTTCCTCAGGTCATTTTTCCCCATTTTTAGTCTAACTTCACAGTGTCGACTTACTTTTATTCCTGGTTTTTTTTTGTTCAATAACGGTTACATGATTTGATTCTGCATTAATCATATGGTTCTTTAATAATGGTTGCTTAATTTTGCGTTGCATTACTCATAAAATGATCATACCTTTTTTTTTTGCAGACTTGCTGCGCCTGTTGTTGTGGGTCATTATTGATTGTCAAGGTTTGAAATTTATTGACTTACAATGATTTTTTTTCTTTTATCTTTTCTATTGATTGTTGCATGTCATCTTTACATTTGAATGAGGCTATTTTAGTTCTTGGTTCATACTCAGTCATGTAATTTTTTCTGTTATAATTTCGGTTTCCTCTGTATCTTAGTTGTTTCGTAAAATTTTCGTTGATGTTGATACTTTCGTTTCATTCATCATCATTAATTCTGTTCTAGAGAGTCATGTAGTATATGATTTCTTCTTTTTTTGCCACTTTTAACTTTGGAGGTTCAACGAAGCCTGCAGTGACTTAAGAAAGTTGACATTCAGTGGTCTTATGTCAATTAAATTAGGGAAAGCCTCATCTGATCTCATATATCTGGCCAAGCAAACCTTTGATAAAACAAGACCTTTGTCTTGAGTTCGAATTTATGTGGTTTCTGGTTAAGGCAATAATTTTAACTTATTAAAAGGAAAAAGAGAAATGAGGGCTATGTGTATGTAGTGAAACCTGTGATGTTTACTAAATTGTGGCTTTAATAAAATTTTTGCCTTTTAATTCACGAATGGTTTTAATAAAACCTATGAGGTTTACTGTGTTGAGGTTGCTATATTTGGGGTGGGCATGGTCATTTGAGATTGGCCCCTTGCTTCTTTCCTTATCGTATCTGTTGTTTCATCTATCTTTGCTTATTTTCTTTCCATTCATGAATTAACCTACTCTGTGTTTGTTGTGATTTTCTCTTTTGTTTTGCTCTTCTGTTATTGTCTTTGCTTCGCTGTTATGTGCTATGGCAATTCCTGAATTTGTTTTGCTGGCAGAATATCATTTTCTGGGTATGAGATATAGTGTTATTATTTTGTTTTAGTTATTATAATTTTCTGTTTGATGATTGTAATGTTTTTTTTCTTTTTTTGTGGCGATGGTTTCAGCTTGCCTCCATTGGACTTGGTTTTTGGCTTTGTTTTTCAGTGAGCTTTGCTCTCTTTTGTTATGCAATTTGTTCGGTTAATTTCTCTGTTTCTTTTTTTACTCAAATTTCCCATTCCATTGCTCTTAACTTTTGTCTTCGTTGTTGAGTGTCAGTGGAGTTTCCAGGTTATCTCAGTCCCTCTGTTTTTTTCCCTGCTAAGAGTAAGGTCTGTTTCATGATTCAGAAGCGCTTTTCTTTGTTGTTATTGACCATCTTGCATCATCGAAGCTTGGATTTGAACAAAAATTATTGAGCCATTATGCATGACTGAACAAAAATTATTGACCAAGAATGCAATGATTAAATCAGGGTCTTAACGATGGCGTGATTAGTTTTTAAGGGTCATTTCATGTTTATGTTTTCTCTTTATGTCATGTTCCTTTAATATGTGGCTTATTTATATGTTGAAATTGGGCTGCATGTTGCTGGTCTCAACCTTTTTGCTGACGCCATTAGCATTTAATGGTGACTTCATGTTTATGGTTTCTCTTTATGTCATGTTCTTTCCTTCTCTGATTAACCAACTCACTTTTAAAGTATGTTTAACTGTCTTATGTTGCTGATGTTATGGCATGACAATTTAATGAATATGGAAAGAATAGGTTTCCATATTTTCTAATTTCTATCATGACTTTTCGATGGAGCTTATTGGGTATTTGACTGTTGGGTTTAAGTCTTAGCATGTAGTACCTTTCATTCTTTTAGATTAGTAAGTGATGAACAATTTGGGAGCACTGTTTTTGAAAACCTAAATGCGGTTGATCTTCTTCCAAAAGACTAAGGAGTGATATGATGTTTGCTAGAACGGTTGTTAAAAGTTTCCAAGGTTAGTATATATTTTTCAAAGTTTATGGCCATTCTCAAAATTCATATACCACTAGACATCAAAATTTCTTGCAATTTAGCCACATGTTCGTCAAAAAGTTGTATGTTAATTTAAATATACCAGAAACCAAGGGTTCTTCATCCTTATAGCACTGTTGATTATGATTGCAGATCAATGCTCAATAAATTCCAGCTGAGGGAACTTTGTTGTTTATGATTACATATCAATGCTCAATAAATTCCAGCTGAGGGAACTCTGGAAATGCAACAAGGAAGCTAATCAAGCTACTTATCTTCTACAAAATTAGATATGGTGTAGGTTATAACTGAATTTTGTTGTTTTTAGAAAATCCTCCAAGTTTATAGTTGTTTATAATAGAGGATAGTGTTGGACCTCTTATCAGCGTTATTGATGTAACTGATTTGTTGCTTATGTTCAATTTTCACCTATGGTTGCGTTTGGTTCGTGGTATCTTAGATATCATGTGGGAATGTCATTCCCACCTCTTTCCTGGGAATGCTATTTTAGTGGGAAAGTGTACATTTTTTGTTTTTGTGGGAATCAGATTACCATGTTTGGTTAACGTCAAAATCTGACATTCCCAAGGTGTGCAAAGTACAACCTTACCCCCAAACTTACATTCCAAAAATTTGATAAGATTAAATAGTTAATAAGCCATTAAAATTTGAGGGTATAAGAGAAAAGTCATTAAAATTAGAGGGTATAAAAAGAAAGTCAAGATAAAAATAGTAACACTTTCATGGGAAAGTTAACTTTCCCACCCTTTTAGGTGAGAATGTCATTCCCACCACTTTCCCACTTGAATGGGAAAGTGATGGGAATGACATTCCCACCTAAAATTAGATTCCACCAACCAAACATGAGAAAGTTATTCCCTTTACCTAACTTACCACACTTTCCCACTATATTCCACGAACCAAACGCAACCAAAGAATTTGTCTTTTGCAGCCATTATTTCATACTGTTAGTATGCAAGAAAATCAATCACCTTTTTTTTTTGCACCAAGAAAATCAATCACTTTAGTTATCTCTTTTGGCACCTATATAAACACTTATTCAGGACCACTGGAGGAGTGATCTCAAACACTATACTTATTATACCGCAGCGAAGCGCGGGTATGTTACTAGTTCTACTAATTATACTCATCAGTATTTAATTAAACTCAAAAGCTCTTATACTCATCAGTATTTAATTAAACTCAAAAGCTCTTAGCAAGTGCATATATAGTAACTAGAAAAAGCAAAAATTTACTCAAAAGCTCTTAGCAAGTACATATATAGTGACTAGAAAAAGCAAAAATTTACAATTTATAACCAAGATATCTATTTTTGTGGTTTGAGTTGACTTCAACTATATGTAGTGTGCTAAAGTTTCCATAAGACTGTTCACCAAAAAGAAGGTTCCCATTAGACACATAAGACACCAAATGCCGATTTTAAATAATCTGTTGGAATGTTGCTATACACCCTCCAAAACTGTAGTTTCGAGTGCTATCGAAACTTCCTGCAAAATCACCAAAGAGTAATATTGTGATTTTAAGCATGAAATGAATATCCATTTTCTAGAGAATGGTTATAAAACCCTGTTTTTTCAGCTAATTCTATTCCTGCAATATCCAAAAGGAGAAAAGAAAGAAATTATAGACAGTTAAACAAGAATTCTAACATACTTTTGGTGTTAAACATGATTTGTCATTCTGACCAAAAAGGAGAGAAACTAAAAAACCTTTGTTCATATATATATTAGCCTGGGAAGTAATGTTTAAGTTTTTTAAGGACCAAAAATGGGAGACCATCATAAAACAATTTAAATCGAACAAGTCATGTCTATGAACCACACTAGCTCTTGTAAGGTACATAAATAAATGTTTTCTAAGTAGTTAAATCATGCATGAATCCTGTTAAAAGCAAAATATATGAGGCTGTAAAGAAAACTTGCCTTCAACTTCCCCTCTGAGAAGTTGCATCTTGATGTTATAGCGCATCCTTCATCATACAGCCATCCCACCTCACTGCAGGTTTCGCTTCCTCTTTCTTTTAGAGAACACCATAATTGCTTGGGAAGCAATATGAGATTGCTTTCATCTCTTATTGACTTCAATGCCCCATTACTTTTAAGTTCTTGAAAAAGGTTCTGGAGATTTTAAAACAAGTTCACAATAAACAGTGATCAGGCTCTAGAACAACATTCTGTTCATTAAAGTTATGCCTCAATGCCTAATATTGACCCAGAGTGATAACAGCTAACTTAAGTTGGTGACATAGTTTAAAACTAAAGAAGGATTACTGTACTAAAAAACGCATAGAGCAAGGAAATCGAGCAACAATGTCTAAAATATTCATCAAAGTTTCAATTTAATATGAAATACAATAACAAGAAACTCAATGAAAAAATCCATATGAATTGATCTTGAGTGGATCAACACTGAAACAATCAGCTATTAGTGTTCACTCCTTATTACTATAGTTCAAGTTGATACTTAACAGGTTATATTTTTTATTGTGAAGTTTAATAAGGGAGAAAAAAGTATAGCAAATGGGCAGCACAATTAAGCCATTCACTAATAGTAATAACTTTGAAAGAATGAGATTACAAACGAAAAGAAGTAGAAGTTTATACTTACATTCCCAGAACCATAGAAATTGGCAACAGCTTTTTGCCCCTGCCATACACCAACAACATCAGAAGCTTTTGTGGCGGCTGTTGAAGCAAATGCAGAATCACGGATAGCACATCCCCCAAGCTGGTCACCATTTCTAAATGGACCATACCACTGTTCACAGAAGACTCTTATATTTTGTAACACAAACTTTGTACCATTCACGCAAACAACCTGAATTATCCTCACACGAGACTCCTTATCCCTAGGATTGATCAAGCAATGCTCTAATTCCCAGACTTCATGTGTCCCACTATCTGCAACCGGCCAAACAGCAGTGTAACATCCACTAGATTGATATGCAAAGGCAGAAACCTTATTATCTACACCCCCAATGTTCCTCTCATCGATGCTGTACCGTGTTGCAGCATCTGCTTCACACCCAACAGTTGGAAGCAATTTTATGTTTTTGTAAGTCATAACATTCTCCCCTGGTTGAGCAAGGGTAGGGCACTGGGTTTGCCAATCATACACCTTAACCTCCCATTCCCTGTAAGCTTCAGGGACAACAGACTCAGGAAGTTCAATTGGACTCCCTTCAATTGAAAAGTCTGCTCCAAATCCATCCCATTCACCTGACACATTCCTAGCAAATTCTGACCAAGCTTCACAAATACAAGAAAACCAACATCAGACACTTTGGTTGCAATTAGGATTTACAACACTAACTTCTCATTCATTGTCTCTTTCAAGTTTCAACTAATACCTAAACTAAGCAAATTCAAGAAATTCAGCTTTTCCAAGAGCAAAATGAGCAAAAAAAGCAAGGTTTTCAAAATGGGTTTTGCTTAAACAGGGTTATGATCAATTACACATTAAACAGTTGCTCAAAGGAATCGAAGGAAGCAAAGGGTATGAGCAAATAGCAAACTTACAATCAGCAGCGGCAGTGGTGGGATTGGAGTTGGGAAGCTCAACATCAGAAGCAGCGGTCTTAGCCAGGCAAGATGCGGTGAAAATTCTACAATTGCTGCACTGATAAACGTGTTGAGGGTGAGAAAATGAGAGAAGATTCCCTTTAGAATGATGATGATGATGATGATGATGATGATGATTTACAGCTATATTTCCATGCTTTGGCAATTGAAAAGAAAGGGAGTTAATGGTTCTGTTATGTGATACTCCTCCTATTACACTGCTTGCTGCTAATGCCATTTTCAAATTTTGATGATTCCTTTTTGCTGTCCTTTAATTTTTTTTCAATCTTATCCTGGGTTTGGTCTCAGATCATCAACGGTTTCAATCAAGCGGAAGTTAAAAAAGGTGGCAACGCAATGATATGCTGGTGGGCCTAAAACTGAAAATGTAGGCTCTTGTTGTTTTCATGTCAGCTGTGCCAAAATGTTAGCCCAATAGTAAAGCAGCCCAACATCAACATCCTTCCTTCTTTATTATTAGTATATGATTTAATTAATTTGCAAATTGCATAATGTACTTAACTAACTGCCACGAGAAGGAGATGGGGATTGGGGAGAGCCAAGTGATCAAGAGCCTGAAAAAAGATGGAATCAGCCTAACAAAAATAAAATGAAAAAGAAAGGATAATTCTTCTTGTTCTTGGTTTTTCTTTGTTTAAATTCTTCAAGTGCGCTATTTGATAATCAGATGGAACCTTCCATTGCCGTGAAATCCAAAGAAGGAGAAAGAAAGGGAAAAAAATGGAGGGAATGTGGGAGAATTTCATGAGAAACAATCAGAATACTTTGAAATCCCTTTTTCAGCGTAAGAAATTATCATCCAGCGAGGAAGGATCTCTCGAAAGCTCTCCGCGACCAATCCCTCAGCTTTCTCCTCTCGGCAATTCCGTCGTCTCTCGCTGTTCCAAGTACCCTCTCCTCCCCTCTTTCCTTAATAAACATTGTTCGTTTCTTTTGGAAATTACACATTTTAACTCCGAGTCGGATCAAAGTGTTGGCTTCTTAATCCATTTATTAAAGAATTGCTAAATGTAATCAACAATTTTAACGCTATTGCTTCTCTATAAAAGGAAAATCAATGCTTTCTTTTTTTCAATCAAGATGTTATGCTCTCAAATTTCCAATTGCGGTGTTTTTCTTTTTTCTGTTGGTCTTTGTAACTTAAGGACTTAAATGTTGCAGGATTCTTAAAATCCCTACTGAAGAATTACAGCATCGTTTCGACATAGAGCTGCCAGAGACTGTTAAACAGCTTTTCACATATGCTAGGAACTTTTTGGAGTTTTGCTCATACCAAGCATTGAACAAAGCGACCAGAAATCCAGATTATTTGAGTGACCCAGAGTTCCGTCGCTTAACATATGAGATGATGCTTGCTTGGGAAGCTCCCTGTGTTGAGTGTGAACAAAAAGTCAAAGTAAGAGACTCAACCTTTTGGCTATCAATTGATACTTGTAAGATGCGTTAAGAGTTGTTTGTTAGCAATGCCTTCTCCTAATATTTGTTATTGATAATAATTTCTCAACTTCTATTCTTTTGTAGGAAACATTATCCAGCAACGAAGAAGTAGAAGAAGAGGAAGGCTGGTCACTGTTTTATTCCAGTCCCATGAATATGGCAGTTCAGGTTTATTACTTTGTTTAACTAGTATATGCTTGTTTCATCAACATCATTTGCATAACGAGCTTGTAGGCTGGTAATATCGAGCAATATATTAGTTATAATCCTGGGTAGGTCTTTCGATTACATTCAAAATTCATTCATTACATTCATTCATTACTTTCCATTAGGTTGATGACAAGAAAACTGTTGGACGAGAGGCTTTTGCAAGAATAGCTCCCGTCTGTGCTGCTATTGCAGATATAATAACTGTCCACAATCTTTTTGATGCATTGACAAGCTCTTCAGGGCACCGGCTTCACTTTCTTGTATATGACAAATACCTCCGAAGTCTTGACAAGTATGGATAAATTGTTGTTCTCTTTCAATTTTATGTAAAGTCTAGTCCTCACTGTCACTTACCTATTGTGCCAAGTCATGTGAAGTAAACAATGTGGCGTATGATGAACTTAATCCTTACAGATCCTTGTCTTCATTACTATTACATCTTCTACTATTTGTTGAAATATATAAACTTCTAAAGAATTGGACATGAAAGCTAAGGTGGTCAGGTTTTGAAAGTTTCTTGAGGTATGCTGTAGTGACTTTTCTTTATATGTAATTACTTAGTCAAAGTGCTTATCCATTCTAAGTAATAACGTTTAGGCTCACTCATGGCATCTATAATCATATTTGATAACAAGAGGAAACACGTCTACCCATATCTTCTATACAGTCTTGTATTTTTGTTGGTTATATTGACTTCTGAGTTAAAAACTTAAAATTGTTGGGATATTTATTTATCATTGCCCTTTTCCTATCACCTAGGGTTATTAAGGCTGCAAAAAGTACATGGGGATCCTCACTTTCCAATCTTTCACTTTCTGAGGTAGAAATTATATTAGATGTTGAAGGTGCAGTTCCAACTCAACCAGTGCTGCAACATGTTGGAATCTCAGCATGGCCAGGTATGTCAATGTTTTGAAAATTTACCAGAAACTATTGAAGTAAAACTTGTTGTAGATATAGATTTAGATTCAATGTGATTTGTAAAAGTTGACAAGTTGTTTAGCTTGTTGCAAATTTCCCACTTTTTGGTGCTGCACGAATGAATTAAGCTAGGCCACATCATATTTGGGTTGATGGAAAATGTTATCTTCATATGAATGTATCAAATGGTATCAAATGGTACTGGTTTTTATCAATTGTTGGACTTTCATGTCTAGTATAATGGACATCTTGAGTGGTACTGATATCTTGATAGCAAATCATTAATGTCAATTTTTAAACATTTGCATGTTTTATTGATATGAAATGCGTGTATAACAAAAAACTAAAATCTATCACTTTTGTCCTGCAACAAACATAGTTTTTACTTCAAGAAATTTTGTAGTTTCACTGATTCTATTGGTTCATTTACTTCATCAAACAATGCGCTTTAGTTACGTTATCCTTGGGTTGTTTGTACATGTTGACTTTTATTTATGCAGGAAGGCTTACTCTAACCAACTTTGCTCTATACTTCGAGTCTTTGGGAGTTGGTGTTTATGACAAAGCTGTGAGATATGATCTGTCAACTGACCTGAAGCAGGTCATTAAACCTGAATTGACTGGGCCTCTGGGTGCTCGTCTTTTTGACAAAGCTGTTATGTACAAATCATTAACTGTGTAAGTTATCTGTCAAAAGGTAACATGGAATTATATAAGTTAACTTATTAGCTTTTCTGATATTTATTTGTAATTTTTAAAATCACTTTTTACAGAACAGAGCCGGTATATTTTGAGTTTCCTGAATTTAAAGGCAATTCTCGTCGTGACTATTGGTTGGATATATCTCTGGAGATCCTGCATGCACACAGATTCGTCAGAAAAAACACCTTCAACGAGACTCAGCAGTCAGAAGTACTTGCAAGGGCTATATTAGGCATCTTCCGTTATCGTGCAGTGAGAGAAGCCTTTCAGTTCTTTGCATCCCAGTATAAAACATTACTTAGTTTTAACCTAGCTGAGAGCCTTCCTGGAGGTGATGTGATTTTAGAAGCTCTTTCTAGTCGTTTGGCACTTTTAAGTGTCAATACTTCCCCACGCACTGTGAAACAGCTGGCAACTACATCACCTGTTTCACTTCTGGCGCTTAGTCAACTTGGATTCATCCTACAGAAGGATGCAAATTTGGATGGAGAAGAATTAATAGTTGGAGATTTCTGTTTTGGGGAGACAAATCCCTTAGAGATAGCAGTAAAGCAATCTATATCTGACACGGGTAGGGCTGAAGCTGCACAAGCAACAGTAAACAAAGTGAAGGTAGAAGGCATTGATACAAATTTTGCCGTTATGAAGGTGGGTTATAGCAATCTCCCATTTATTAGATATGTTTTCAGGTCAGCAAAACTTTCAGATGATTGGCTATGTTTATGAAGTTATTACTAATTTGCTTAGTAGAAGGGTCATCAGAAAATTTATTTCATTTTGTTCACCATAGCTGATTTAAAGAAAGTTTTGTTCTGTCACTAAGTCATCAATTAGGCACTGGACAGCTTCCAAGCCTTTTGTTTTACTACCTCAACTGAGCACCATATCTTTTAGGATCTCTGCTGTATGTTGTCAAAAGATGACAATCTTTTCTTTTTCCCTTCTTCTATTTTATAGGAACTACTGTTTCCTGTCATTGAATTAGCTACTAGTCTTGAGCGTCTGGCTTCTTGGAAAGATCCTTATAAATCAACTATCTTTATGATGTTGACCTGCGGTGCAATAATGAGGTAACTTGTTTTTATCTGGTCATCTGTATTCTCTGCTTTAAATGTCAAGAAAAGCATATATATTCTCTTTCTGTATGTCCTGAAAGTTGAAATATGTAAAGTACTAAGAACAGTATGGTATATAAATCACCAACTGGTCAGGAAAATCACTTATATTATAGAGACTTAGCTGATTATTACCTGAAAATTTTTTTTGGATGCAACCTTTCAAGATATGTTTTCTGCCGAGTAGATTTTTTGCCCTTTTCTTGCCAGGCATATTGTAAGCTAAATGCACACCATAAATGGCCATTTTCCATTTTGGTTTGGGTGTTCTAATTTTCTTTCACGTTTCTAATAACTTATTTTGATTGTATAGACAATCCAAATGATATAATGAATCCATTAAACATGATGTGCAGGGGGTGGATCAGGTATATCTTGGCATCTATTCTTTTGTTTGTCGCAATTGTCATGCTCTGGCGCAGGTATTTTAATGGAGGGAAGCCCTTGGAAGCCTTCCGAATAACACCTCCACCAAATCGAAATGCAGTTGAGCAGCTGCTAACATTACAAGAAGCCATATCTCAACTTGAAGCACTAATCCAAACTGGGAATGTTATTCTTCTCAAGATAAGGGCTCTGTTGTTTGCTGTCTTACCACAGGTGCCTGTCCCAGCTATACTGGATCAGATATAACTTATAAGAAAACCAAAAAAGGCTAAATATTTAATTTTCCCATAATATAAAAGTAGAATGGAATGTCAGAAAGATGCCGCATGAACTGGAAAAAAAGTAAAACTTAAATCTAATTTTCTTAGTTATATATTCATATTGTACGTTAACATGAATAACTTTCTGTTTTACTTGCATTTTCTTGCTGCTGCTGGTAATTTAATTCATTAGTAGCTTATTTATTGGCTTTGTTTTACAGAAGGCTTGCAAAGAAAGTGGAGGGCTAGGTGTGTGTTAGGCATTTGTGAGAGAGAGAGAGAGATAACCATTTTGGGAACATAACAGAAAAAAATGCATTCTAGGATTTCAAGTCCCATGGAATTTTAATTTTGAAACCCTTTTATCTAGTGCTGAATGTGCTGTATGAAAGCTTGCCCTATTGCTTGACTTTAGTGGTACAGAACTTAGTTGAAATAATGTATCAAACCCTCGTCTGTCGAGACATGAATAATTGATAACAAACAATTTACAGAAGTAAAGAAAATGACTTCATATAGAATGGCTGATAAGTGAAGCTCAAGTCAAACTAAGTTGCTAAGTCTTGCTCTTTCTTGAATTCACTTTGTATGAACATCTAGAATGTAGTCATTCTTTCTTTAATTTTTTCTTTTCTCCTGACAATGCTTTCAATTTTTCATCAATTATCTGTCTGCCAGGCCACTGACAGGGTCGCTCTGCTGTTGGTATTCATGGCGGTAGTGGTAGCTTTTGTCCCTTTCAGATACTTGGTATTGCTTGTATTCTTAGAGGCTTTTACAAGGGAACTGCCATACAGGAGAGAAAGCAGTGACAGATGGCTGAGAAGACTTAGAGAATGGTGGTTTAGGGTACCAGCAGCACCGGTTCAGCTCATTCGAGCTGATGACAAGAAAAAGAAATGATAAGTGCTCTGAACACTCTCAGAATTGTAAATTTTTAAGGGCTAGATATATTCATTTGATCATTTGTGCTTAGTTTTTCTCCATTGTTAGTAATGCATCCATCCCTCAATGGTGCATGAGCTGCTAACCCCTTTTTACTTGTCAAGAATTGAACCTGTAACATAGATACATACATCTTATAAGGATTCGACTTCAAGAAGGTTGATTGTTACAGATACATACATCTTATAAGGATTCGACTTCAAGAAGGTTGATTTTTTTGAATGGCAAATCTTCAATGGAGTAAACATCAAACTATGTTGAGATAAAATTCTTGCTTTTGTTACCAGAGGGGATTGATTTGCTATGTGCAAACATACTAGCTATGGTTAAATACTTAAATTCATGAATCGATTCATGTATATATTCCTGAGACTTTGGTATACAAGGAAAGAGAGAATCACCCTCAGTTCATTCTCAAAACAAAATCTTTTTGAACATTTCATTTGTTATCTGGTCACCAATACAATGTAAGAAAGGCGTATAAACTGGCCAACCTTGTTTGTTATCTCGTACATTGATTCAAACAGCCTATACTATACACATTCTAAAGACTAAAATCAACCAACCATCTTAAGTGTTAAAGAGTGGGTAATAGAAACAAGTCAAACATTGTCGGGCCAAAACTCTCTACGAAACGCCCGCTCAAATTCGGTTTCTTGCAGTCGCTTCTCTTGTTCCACCATCTTCCGCAATCTTTTGGACAGTGCTTTGGCCTTCTTTGAAGATGCCTGTTGCTGTTCCTGCAAAACTTTTTATAAGCAAAACCGCAAAATAAAGAAATTTTTTTTTTCAAGAGCCATGGAAAAATGCTTCTAAAAGCAAACCTTATTATTATTATGGTCATCAGTTTGACCCTTGGAATTGGAATTAGGAGTATGAGTAGTTTTTGGTGCCTTCCTTTTGTTTTTCTCTGCTCCCAACCCTCGTTTATTGTTCTTCACATATGCTTGCACCGGCTCTAATCTACCCTGCTCAGAAATACCCAGACCCGTGCCTTCTTTCCATCCATGCTTCTTTAATAGCTGCAAATACAGAACCAAAAAGTTAAATTTCCATTATGTAACAGAATCATAACGAAGGAGTTCGTTCTCGAAAAACCCTAATTTTTTATTTTTGGTTTTAAATTGACAAGAAATAGAGAGAGAGACTGAGTACCTTGAAACCAATGTTGGATGAGTCAATGGCGGTTGTTGAACCGCTTGAACCCAATGCCTCTCCCATCACTTCCCCGAATCAGTATAATCAGAGAATTGACTCTTTCCCCTTTATCCTTTTTACCCTTGTATTCCTCCCGATGTCGAGGATTGCCTGGGATTTTCGATTATGAAAGAAGAATAGAAAATCAAGATTGAATTGAATTGTTGAAAGAAAGAAGCAGATGATTTGGATTCTTTTTTTCTTTTTCCGGTCAGAACATAGATTTGGATTTGGATTGGCCCTTTTTATTTATAAAACTATATACTCGGAATTGTTACTCTTTTCCGTCTCCGTGATTATATATGGATTGCAGCCTTGCAGGTATTTTTTGGGCCCACACTGTGAACTAGCAGTCTCCAGACCATAATTTTAATTTTTCGGGCCAGAATCCAGACTATAAATTCACCAAAGCCCATTTCCCTCAAATTCATATTCATAATTTTCATAAAACCCCATTTCATAATCTTATTGGTACATATTTTTTTGGCCAGAAAAAATAGTAGTTTTTGAGGAAATTTTAAAATATTTTAATATTTACAATTTTTTTCCATTCAAATCTCATTTCATTTATTTAAGCCTATAAAATTAATGTTAATTTAATTTTCTTGACCTCTCCCAATACTAAAAGTATATCCTTAAGAGGGTAATAGTTCCTTTTTATTGATTCTTTTTTTGTTCGAAACTTTTTAAGGTAATGGTTCGTTTTTATTGAATTACGAAATGAAAAATTTAGATTATTATTATTATCATAAATTATTATTATATATAGTTTTGAATCACCTATTATATCCTTATTTTTCGTATATATCTGTCCATTTGTCCATTATACCCTTATTTTTCGAATATATTTCTTAAATGCCATTGTTTAAACTTTTATAGTTTTACTCAACTAAAAACTCTATTTTTATTTAATTAAATCTAATATCCTTATAACTATTTAATTATACTTTTAAATTAGAATTTTTAAATATACTTTTATAGTTTTACTCAAATAAAAACTCTATTTTTTTATTTATATACCTATTTTATTTTTACCATTTTACTAATTTAATTAAAAAACTTAGATATATTACAATTTTTAAAAATATTCCTTAAATAAAATTGTTTAAATTTTACAATTTTCTTTAGAAATAAACTTTTACAGTTATTCTACTAAAAACTCTATTTTTATTTAATTAAATTCAATATTTTTTATAAATATTTTATTTTTACCATTTTAATTTTAAAAAATTGGAGGCTTTTTGGTAGGTTTGGAGTTTGGACCCATTTAAATTATAATATAAACTACTAAAAGTATTATTATCAAGTTTAAAAGTTAAAAAGAAGGTGCCTAATAATTAATTATTCATATTTTTTAAAACTAAGTAAGTTAAAAATTTATTTAAAATTTAATTATTGTGATTGATTTTTTCTATTTTTGAAGTGTACGTATTGGTAGTTTAATGTATTGGAGTGTATAACAAGAATTTAAAATTTTTAAAAATAAAAAGAAGAGTAACATACAATTATTTCCTTTGACTTATAAAGTTATAGGATTTAATGCAAAAAAAAAAAAAGTCAATCGGGCGCATTGGACGGGTTTCAGGTTCGGGTCATCTTGGACCAGGTCAAATGTGTCATGTAATTTTCTCGGGTCATTCGGGTTTCGGCTCATCTTGGTTCATGTCATTCGGGTCTCGGGTTTGCTGGGTTTAGGGTCATGCTGATTCGGGTTTTGACCTCAGGTCACTCGGGTTCTTGATCATTCGAGTTTTGGGTTTTTCGGGTCTAGGACTCGAATCAATTGGGTCAGTCTTGAATTTTTTAATGTTTAATTCTTAAATTTATTTAATATCTTAATTATTCAATTTATTTTACAATCCACTATCGGTTAAGTTTAGTAAACTGCATATACGGGTTAAAGAGTTGACATGTGTCCCTTTATATATTAATAATTTTGAATATTAAATATGTAATTAAGTATGAAGTGGGGTGTATGTTCAAATAAATATTAAATATAATATCTAAATTTATGTTCTTTCCTAATAGAAAAATTGTCAAGAAATTACTAATTAATTATTATTATTTATTCATTATGTAAAAAACAAATTACTAATTATAATCTTATTTAGTATTTATTCATATATATAATAATTGTTCATATAATGAAGTTTAGCAAATTTAATCATAATAGGTAAAATTATAACAATAATATAATTATTATTGAATAAATTATAATTTAGAATGGTTAAAATTATAACAATGTGGATTTTATTGAATAAAATATAATTTTAGTTTATAGTATCTTTGGGTCATTCAGATTAATTTCACGTGTCATTCGGATTACGAGTTTGTCGGGGTCGTTTAATTTCTCTGATCAAGTCGAATTCGGCTGGATTAGACGGATTATCGAGTTTGGATCACGTGCAATGCACGTGAAAATAAAGACTAGTTATTTATAAGTAATTTTTTTAAGCATATACAATATAAAAAATAGAGAAAAGAGTCTTCACCCCGATATTTCTTTTCGATATCTTTGTGAAATTCTATCCTATTTTTTTTTCGAGGTCAATATATATCCTATTTTCAAATTATGCAAAAGGAAATATGTTTTAGTTTGGATTTGAAACCTACTCAACAAATTACTATATATATAGTACCAATTATTAAAGTAAATTCATAGATGTCACATACTTAAAAATTAAGATTTAATGTTACTAACTAAATAGATTAAATTCAATCTCATTAAAATATTTGTTGGGTGTAAATTCAAGCCCAAGATTTAATGATAATAATTGATTTTAAGATGGAAAATAAAGTTGACTCTAAACATTTTGTAATTGACTAATTCTTTCTTGCCAACAGAAGGTGTAAATATGAGTCAAATTAAGCTTAACTTGGATTGCCATGTTCGGAACGCTGCGTTTTCAATGCCCTTTTAAGCCTTTTCCACATCTTCCTTAAAAATGAAAAAAAAAAAAAGAAAATAAAAATTAACGCCCAGATCTGTTTGTTTTGTTTTGCTGTGTATTCGTTTAGTTAACGAAAAGGCAAAGAGGTAAAAAGGGCAAAAAGAAGTCGAGAGAGAGAGCTTCCATTGATTTTTTTCTTCTTCTCGCAGTCTCCCTTCTGGTTTAAACCCTAGACACAGGGAGAAGAGCGATTCATATTTATTCCGGATTCTTTCCCTTTTAAAAACAAAGCAAAAGGAAAAGCAATTTTAATTTCGCAGACAAGAAATCGATGGATTTGGATCAGTGGATATCAAAGGTTAAAGAAGGCCAGCATCTTCTGGAAGACGAGCTTCAGCTTCTTTGCGAATACGTAATTCTTTTCTTTTGTCTTCCCTTTTACTTTTGCCCCTTTCTATTTTTAGGGTTTTTAATTGGTTACCTTTTTTTTTCCCCAGTATGTTTGTATCTATGCCTAACTAGGGTTTGATTGGTTTCTTTTGGTGATTTAGAAATTGAGAGAAACTCGAAACTAAATGTTTGGCTTAAAAAAATTATGCTAGCATTTTGAAAATGAATCAAGAATTGCAAGAATATGTCAAGTCTATGTCTGCACTTACCACTTTGGACATTCGTCTAGTTTTTGTTTTAAGATTATAGTTCTTCAATGCTTTATACGTTTACAATTGCTTCTAAACACTTTTGCTCACGGGACTGAGTTATTTATGCTATTTTTGTAAATATAACCAAAGCTTCTCAAGCCTGGAATAACTTGCATCTCTTCGGCTTTTATTTGATTCCAGAATCATATTCATATCAGTTATAGCAATTAGTTTCTATGTTCTTGATTTAGTGCAGTAATTTGGTTGTTGCTACATTGTTAACTTGTTTGTTTTATTTGCTAGTTTCATTTCATTTCATTTCATTTGACTGTAGTTCATTCTTAAATTTATGACATATAATGTTGCAGGTAAAAGAAATCCTTATTGAGGAGTCGAATGTCCAACCTGTTAACAGTCCAGTAACCGTCTGTGGTGATATACATGGACAGTTTCATGATCTAATGAAACTTTTCCAGACAGGAGGTCATGTACCAGAGACAAATTACATTTTTATGGTATGGTTTGTATGTCTTCGGTGGACATTATTGTGAAATTCTATGTTACATATATATGTTGTAGATTCTGATTATCTGGTGCCAACCAATGGACACTGAATCATCCTATTTCATTGGACAGGGAGATTTTGTTGATCGAGGTTATAATAGTCTTGAAGTTTTCACTATTCTTTTGCTTCTTAAGGCAAGGTATGCCCTCTAGGTAGTGCTTAAGCATCTCTACAGTTTTACTCAGGGTTTGTTTTCTGATTTCAACCATGTACTTGGTGCATTATTTATCTCTTTGTGAGTTTTCTTGGTTCACCATTAGTTGCTGAATTCTTGGATCTCTAATGTACGATTAACCCCAAAGTGGTATCTGATCATTGTTGTTAATCAACATCAAGCAATGTTTCAATTGCTTAGTTTGGTATTTGAGGAGCAATGAATGTTCATTCTTATCTATTTTGAAATTACTACTTTTTCCTACTTCAGGCCAAAATATCCTTTTTGAAGTTATTATATTATGATCTTTTGGTGGCAAGGTAACAAGATGTTTTGTATAGGTTGTCATTCTTGCATTTAAAAGATTAAAAAATACAGATATCACAAATGGCTTCTGCTATTGATGTTTCTATGCACTTGATAAGGAATTAAATTTCTGGTTCCGTTTCTGGTGTGTTTTGTTATGAAATGCTGCTTTTTGTTTGATTTAATAGAGGTAATCTTGTTTCTCTCTTTATGTGTTTTAAATTATAGGTATCCAGCTAATATCACTCTCTTGCGTGGGAATCATGAAAGCAGACAGCTTACTCAGGTCTGCTTTGAAGTATACCTCAGTGGAATATATTTGTAAAGACCATATAACATTGTTTTTCTCTCTTTCTTTCTTTGAGATCGTTTCTCATCATGCTTAAAGCTTAATTAATAATTATAGCTCCATGATTATTGTTTTTCCCCTCTTAGGGGGAAAAAACGAAACAATTAGTGCTCTCTGAGGAGTAACGACACAATACACATTAATGAATGTCTTAAGTTTTAAATTTGAGATAAGCATAGAGAATTGAAGGATCAGAGTTGTTGGAAGTTCTGTATGCAATTCCATTTTATTTTGATATTTAGATTGCATTGTTGTGCTCTGAAGCTGGATATTTTTGGGAAAAGCATCCCCAATACTATGGACTGACATTCTTATGGTGTGCATATACCTTAAATAGGTTTATGGGTTCTATGATGAGTGCCAGAGGAAGTATGGAAATGCTAATGCATGGCGGTATTGTACAGATGTCTTCGACTATCTTACACTTTCTGCAATTATAGATGGGACTGTAAGTATTATCTCTCTAAAATATCTCTAAGCACGTTATTTGCATCTATATAATAGTTCTGTTATTTGCCATCTTGTAGGTACTTTGCGTACATGGTGGCCTTTCTCCTGACATTAGAACAATTGATCAGGTATTTTTCTTCTTTTGCTCAGTTTTGCTGAAGTTTAGGCTAGTGTTCTAGTTGCAAAGCATGAACAATTATGTGGTAAACTGGTGTGAGGCATCTTGAGCAATTAAATAAAAATAGGGCGCATATGGGGGCGCTTTTCATTCTCCATTTGAGTGGAAGACAAAACTATATTGATAGAAGATGACTAACTTTGTAAGAAATAGCAGGAAAGGTATTGTTCTTTTCAATTGATAGTGATACTGTGGACTGTTTATTGCTTTTGTCGTTATGTGTTTTAATCCTTTGAAGAAATTGATCATGATAACTTTCTGTTTTTTTGTCCATTAATGGCGTGTATTGTAGTATTTATTGACTTTGTAACCATCTAGTCTTAGGATTAATATCCTCCCACTACGTTCAGTGAATAACTATCCACTAAGTAAAAAGGAAGTACTTGGTTTTGCACTTGCATTTTGTTTGGTGTTGTCTACTGGAGGGATAATTGACCCTTTTCAGTAGCCATCCATTTAACATAGGTTGTATTTTCTTAAACGAGTACAGTTTTAGGAAGTCGTTCAATTATAAGTTAGTGATTGTTAATTCATTTCATTAATATATTTTTATGGTGTTGATGTATATGTTCTTTTTGGCGGCACTTATGCCAGATAAGGGTAATTGAGCGGAACTGTGAAATCCCTCATGAAGGCCCATTCTGTGATCTCATGTGGAGTGATCCTGAAGATATTGAAACATGGGCGGTCAGTCCACGTGGAGCAGGTTGGCTATTTGGGTCCAGGGTGACATCTGAGGTAATTGATGAGATCTGAGTCTTCAGTCATCTTATCATCCTGAAATAATATTTAACTTTTTCATCTGTTACAGTTCAACCATATCAACAACCTTGATCTTGTTTGTCGAGCTCACCAACTTGTGCAAGAAGGTCTTAAGTATATGTTTCAAGATAAAGGCCTAGTAACTGTAAGACACCGAACTGTCTTTTTATTTAATCATTTTGCTTAATGGTATCAAGAGATTAATAAGATTTTTTTGATTTTTGCAGGTGTGGTCTGCACCGAATTATTGTTACCGTTGTGGGAATGTAGCTTCTATATTGAGCTTCAATGAGAATATGGTGAGAATTCTTTTCCTGTATTTCTTTCCTCTTTACTTTAAACATGTCCGTGTAAGTTTGTGCTCGTGATGGGTGGGTGTATAAAAGACCCTATGCTGCCTTGAGGATCAAATTTAATCAGGATTGCAGGTTGTCTCCAATAACCTGGTTACCTTGAGGAGGAGCCCTCTTAGGTTATAATTTGTATTGATAATAATTATGATCTCATCATCAAAGGTGACTCTATTTGTGATGGTTATTGTTTTGGAATTTCTTCAGGAGAGAGAAGTGAAGTTCTTCACCGAAACAGAGGAGAATAATCAGATGAGAGGGCCAAGGACAGGGGTTCCTTATTTCTTGTAATCAAAGGGGTTTAACAATACTGCAGTCCTTGTAAAATTATCCAAGCATTCAGTTGTTCAAAGGAGGTGTAACAAAGGAAGCCTTGATGCAATATTTGCAGATGGACCTCTGCCCGGGAAATTGTCTGGTCCAAGGTGCTTCTGGGGGTATTAATGGGATGTGTGTCAAGGGTTGCTGAATGTTGCGAAATGGCTTTTGCATTAAAATGTTTCATTCCCATACGTTCTCTTATTAATAGATGCTACTTGATGCTTAGTTAATCGTTCTGTTTCGAATTCTTGGTTTGTGTATTTGTTCCATTATGTATACTTGCTTCATCTAGCTCTTAAATCTATCATTGTTTATGTTTTCTTTTTTACTGAAATGATATTGGATTATTCCTGTTTGCCATTCTGATTGCTGAAGTTGACTGGTGTTTCCAATTGTAAAATGAATTGGAAAGTGGTGGAAGACTGTTTCTCTCTAATCATCTGCTGCTAGTCCATGGAACCCAAATGAACAAATATTTGCTGACGTGTGGGGAAGGACACTACTCTTCTGTTACTTTTATCTAATGTTTTTATCCGTTAGGTTTTCTGCTTTTATGGAAATGAGAATTTCTTGCGTGAGCTTCAATGTTATGGGATACGTTTCTCTTAAGTTGTATATATATAACAATAGTGTTCATTGTCTTACAGTTTCGGAGTCTGAGTCCATACTTTATTTGGAGTCGAGTCGTATCAGAAATATACGACTCGGACTTCAAATAGAGGGAATTCTCTCCATTTCTATTTTTTTTTCCATTCACAGTACTCGAGTTTGAGCTACTTTGAGCTTGAGATTTTTCTAAAGGGGGCATCGGCCTAAATTGTCGAACCAACTTGGTAATGTGATGTAAATGCTTTATGCTTGCGAGAAGGATAACATTAAGCATGTCCTTTTCACTAAATTATTAGTATTATCTTCTTCAGGAGAAAAGGAATTGATAATTGATTTGTTCGTAAAGTGAAGTCTCTACTAATACTAAAATATACAGAAAGAACATCAGACAGTACACAGACTTCGATGGCTTCGCTAAAAAAATTAATATAAAAAGCAAAAAGCAAAAGCAAAATGCATCATCCTATTCCTCATATGTCACGACGTTTATGCATAAGTGGAATTCTGTATCTCCCAGTGCTGCTTTTTTCTACTTCTCATCGCATTGCCGCCGCCCATCCAAAGATTTCGCCGTCGCTCTCACGCCGATTGACGGTCACGATGAGTTCTCAGTCTCCGCCGTTGGCCAAGAAGGTAAAGCACGAGATGGAATTGTTCGGGGACGTTAGAGTCGACAACTACTACTGGCTTCGCGATGACTCCCGCAAAAATCCTCAAGTCATCTCTTATCTAGAGCAGGAAAACGCCTACACCGAATCCATGCTATCCGGTATGTATACAAATTTTCTGTTTGTTTCTCGGAACTTTTAAACGCCTGCTAATTTCTGCTGTTTTCCTCTGAAATTGGATTGATTTGCATTTATTTGCATGTTTGGCTTCTAAATTTAGTCTCTTACTCTTTAGCATGTTATTGAATGCAAATAATCCTCTCGTAGGGACCAAAAAACTTCAAGATGAAATTTATGCTGAGATTAGAGGGAGAATAAAGGAGGATGATATATCTGCACCTTTACGGAAAGGACCTTTTTATTATTATTCTAGGACATTGGAAGGGAAAGAATACCGTCAATATTGCAGGCGTCAAGTTCCTAATCGTGACGCTCCACCCTCTGTTAATGATACCATGCCTACAGGGCCTGATGCTCCTCCGGAGCATGTAATTTTGGATGAGAATGTTAAGGCTCAAGATCATGTTTTTTATAATATTGGTGCTTTTAAGGTTCGAGATGATCAGCTTTATACTGTTGATTGAATCTTGTTTACATGTACTTGCTTTCCTTTTCCTGAAGGTTCATATTATATAAGAGGTCTTTTTCTGAACTCCCTTGTTCAGGTCAGTCCGAATCATAAGTTAGTTGCTTACGCTGAAGACACTAAAGGAGATGAAATTTATACTGTCTATGTTATTGATGCGGAGACTGGAGCTCCTGTAGGGAAGCCATTAGTAGGTGTAACATCATATCTTCAATGGGCTGGTAATGGATCTTTAGTTTACATTACAATGGATGAGATCCTTCGGCCAGATAAGGTATGTTATGTTTTCACATCACTTTAAGTTTAGGACTTATATAGTTCTTATTGAAGACATTAATCTGTATTTTTGTTCCCTTTCTTGTTATAGTGCATGACTCTAGCCATCTCTTTGTATCAAACCTCCCCTTTTCCATCCATGGTGTTTTGCTCCAGTAGTAGATGGACATAGGGCAAATAATTATACCATACAGCAGTTAGTGATGGATTTAATTATAGTATAAAGCATTCTGTTAGAGGGATAGACAACCAGGTTTAGTAATTTAATTCTTCTAAGCTGATGAATTAAGTTTTATGACTTATGAGTATCCAATCGAGTTTCTCATAGCTACATATTGAGAGCAAATTTTTTTTGCTACATTAAATTTGATATCCAAAGGACCTGGAACAATATAGTTTTCTTGTGTTTTTCTGCAATCTTGATATTCATGTAATACCCTTTTCTGGCTAATTTTAATCTTCATGAGATCTTTCTCCTGTAGCCCATAGGTTCTCATAATAAGTTTGATTTGCATCACATGTTATAACCTTGATGTGCCTTCTTAAATTCCAGGTCGATTTATATGCTTATTTTCTTTGGCTTCTTTCTCTGCTGTGTTGTCAGATAGTTTGGAAAATCATTTTAGTCTAAATCTATAGCCCTTCCTTTTGTTATTTTCTGAAGCAGACTTTCATTCATCTGCCTTTCTTTTATATTGAATGACAGGTATGGTTACATAAGTTGGGGTCAGACCAATCTGATGACTCATGCCTTTACCATGAGAAGGATGATATGTTTTCTCTTGATCTTCAAGCTTCTGAGAGTGAGAAATATTTGTTTGTTGCATCTGAAAGCAAAATGACGAGGTTTGTCTTTTATCTTGAGGTTTCAAAGCCAGAAGATGGGCTTAAGGTTTTGACACCTCGTATAAATGGCATTGATACCTCAGCAAGTCATCGTGGAAGTCACTTCTTTATCCAAAGGAGAAGTGATGAGTTTTTCAATTCAGAACTACTAGCTTGCCCAGTGGATAATACATCTGCAACAACAGTTCTTATTCCTCATAGGGCAAGGTCGTAAGGATATTCTAGATATTTCCTCATATAATAATGACATTATTCCTACTCATACATGGCTTTTGATTTTTGTTAGGAAATGATGGGTTCTATTTTTGAGTTTTACTTGGACCACTATGATGAGTTCTTAGGAAAGATTATTATTATTATTATTTTTAATTTTTATATCTTGTATAGCAAATATTTTGCTTGCTTTGTGGGGATGGGGGGTTTCAATTCAGGTGGTGGGAGTTTGTAGTTGCCTGCTAGTGTAGTTGCATTAGAGCTTGCATGTATAAAAAACCTTGCCTTGACTTAAAGTTTACCCTTTTATATTTTTCTATTCCAGTGTAAAGATTCAGGATATTCAACTATTTAGGGATCATCTTGTTGTCTTCGAGCGCGAACAAGGTTTGCCTAAAATTACTACTTACCGCCTTCCAGCTATTGAAGAGCCGCTAACAGGCCTTCATGGGGGTCGGGCAGTTGAATTTGTTGACCCTGTATACTCAGTTGATTCCTCGGAATCACAATTTTCATCCACTATATTACGGTTTTCTTATAGCTCATTGAGGACACCTCTATCTGTCTATGACTATGACATGAACACTGGGGAGTCTGTTTTGAAGAAGATTGAAACTGTAAGCACTACTGATTTTTAGCATTTGAGCCATGATAAGAAATCTGTTGATAAAGCATAGTGAAAATCAAAGATCTAAATATTGTTAGGCATGCACTATCTGAGTTTACACTAACTAGGCTAGATCTTATTAGGAAAAAAAGAAAAAAAGAAAGAAAGAGAAAAAGGTGTAGGGCTAGTTGTTTATGGCAAATGTACTCGATTATATGGTGCTTTGCTTTTCCTGCCTTCATATTGCAATATTTTTTGTTTTCTACGTTGGGCTTTTCATGTCCTACTAATTGTCTATATCTGGCATGTCTCGTTAAGAAATGCTTATATATCTTATTTTGACATGTTTTGATTCTGTTCGTTCCAGTTAACAAGGAATTGGAGTTTTTTTGATGCATACTATGAGTATATGATGTTCACTCATAATTTTGTGTTCTTAGTTAACACACTGCATCCATTGTAACTGATTATGGTTTTTAACTAATTTATACTTCATTATAGTCCTGCCAAGATCATAAATAAAGCCAATATCAGTGTTATTTCTATTCTGAAACAGTACTACCATGAGATATAGAATCATCTTTGGATGAAATTTCATCTAATATCTGATGGTTCTTGCTCATCAAAAGTAAACTATTTTTTTGTAATTTTTTTTTCATGTGAAGAATTCTTTCTTACCTTTCGGTTTAGGTTCTTCAACGTAGTAATGGGGTTCTGTATTTTCTGGAATTTTCTTAATCTGTTTTTAAAATGGTATTTGATTGTATCTTGTGAACTGATTCATTCTCCATCTAGTAAGTATGGTCCTACTTTCTCATTGGTTGGAATAAAATTAGAAAGTTTGTGAACCTTACATTTTGTATTTGGTTAAGTGTATACCATAGGGCATTAATTTTGTACATGATCTCTCATCCAGGTTTTAGGAGGTTTTGATGCATCTAATTATGTCACTGAAAGGAAATGGGCTACTGCTTCAGATGGCACGCAGATTCCTATATCAATTGTGTACCAAAAGAATCTTGTCAAGCTTGATGGGTCTGATCCAATGTTGCTCTATGGCTATGGTTCATATGAGGTAACAATGCAGTTAATAGGGTGAATTCCTTGTGAGACGTGCCTAATTTCCAATTGGATTTGTTCTGCTTCTTTTTTATCACATGTCTTGGGTTGCTTGGATGGCAATTTCTATTCTTGTACATTCTTCCTTGATTGCACCCTTTAGGATTGGTCTCTGGTTTTTGTCGGCACTATGAAATTCTCTAAAAGTTGTCCATTCTTGCTTCACTTCAGGGGAATTCCTTCCTCACTCCTTTTTACCCTTGAGTTTCTTAAATTTCTGTCTTTAGAATTTGAATTGTCTTTAAGAACACCCCTTCACCGGTTTACACTCCATTTGGTCGTTTAATTCACCCTTGCAAATGATAAAAGTCTGGAGCTTTCAAATATGTTCATTGATAACATTTTGTTAATGCTGCAGCAATGACTTTCACATACGTGTAATTATCAATTTGATGCAACCTTTTTGTTGAATGTGCACAAGAGCTCGTGTCTAATTATTATTTCTCAAGAGCTGTAATGGGATGCTCCTTTTTTTTTTTAAAACAGATATGCATAGATCCTGACTTTAGGGCAACAAGGCTGTCTCTGTTAGATCGTGGGTTTATCTTTGCAATAGCTCATATTCGTGGAGGTGGTGAAATGGGGAGGCAGTGGTATGAGAATGGGAAGTTTTTAAAGAAAAAAAATACTTTCACGGATTTCATTGCTTGTGCCGAATATTTAATAGAACAGAAGTACTGTTCAAAGGAAAAATTATCCATTGAGGGAAGAAGTGCTGGTGGATTGCTTATTGGTGCTGTTCTTAACATGAGGCCTGATTTGTTCAAGGCTGCTGTTGCTGGAGTGCCTTTTGTAGATGTCCTGACTACAATGCTTGACCCTACTATCCCTCTTACAACTTCAGAGTGGGAGGTACATATTCCTCCTTAAAGATTTGATTTTTCTCATTTTGTTTAATTATTGAGCAATCTGGTACACGGGGCTGGTATTATACTTGTATTGAATTGGATTCCCTAATTGGCTGACTCTTTTGAGGGGATTGCTTTTGATGCTGGCCTCTAATGCTATGATTGCAGAGACTGGTAGCTTAATGAATTATAAATGATGTGATTTTTTTTTTGGCCAAAATATAAATGATGTGATAACACGATGAAATAATGTCAGTGTTGAGATTTGATTTTTGTAAATATTGGGCTATTATATGCACTGTAATTTTCAGTGTATATCTGTACTATGAAGTCTAATAGTAGTTATAGTTGAAGACCAAATCCTCTTAACTTATTATATTAACAAATTTGCCCCTAAAATTTAACATATGGGGTTGGGGGGGGGGGGGGGGGGGGGTTCGTATTGCTTTTTTTTTTTTTTTTCTTCTTTCTAAGATTCACTGAAATCCAAACAAGTCTTATTTACTTAAAACTAAATCCATGAGTCCACCCGTAAAAAGCCTTCTTTAACCATGTTCTCTCTTTTGGGTTACAACAGGAATGGGGTGACCCTCGGAAGGAAGAGTTTTACTTCTATATGAAGTCATACTCCCCTTTTGATAATGTAAGACACTGATAATGCTGCTTTTCAGTTGGAGTTGCTGTATTTCTTATGTTTAGGGCCTAATATATGTATATTTTACAGGTAAAGGCTCAAAATTATCCTAATATTCTTGTTACAGCTGGTCTACACGGTAAGTATTAAGGCTTAATACGTGATTTTTGTATTCTCATTTTTAAATGCTTTACACAGTTTGCCATCATATGAAACTTAATGGGTTTCAAGAGAGTCAATCTCCTGTCTTTGCTAATTGATGATTCTACAGATTAAATTGTTGCCATTGGAAATATCTTCAATAAGTAAGAAGCCTAAAACTTTTCTGGCTGTGATTGAAGGAAATTCTTGGGAATTAAGTTGTTTAGTGATAGCAATGTTTTAAGGGTGGTTGCAAGAGCTTCTTTTTATGTCTCTATCTATGAACACTGAGGAAGTTTACTGTAGGAATGCTAGGCATCTCTCATAGTGATCCGAACAGACAAAGGCAAAACTACTTTTGCATCTCATACTAATCTTGGCTGTTATAAACTTCTGCACCTTTTCGAAGGGCTCTGTAGTCTGTACCTTCCGTTCTTCCCTGAAGTTAACAAATTTTTTGAGAACTGAATGCGTGTGAGACTTTGATAGATTGTTATGTTGACAAGTAATGTTTGGTAGGGGAGGTTCTGTATCTCCAAAATGTTAACAAATTTTCAAAAAGGCATTTCGTGTTGCAGCAATGTCAAGTAAATTTCAATTGTTGATGAATTTGCTTTTTTTAGAAGTAAATTAGATGTTCAAATTGCTATTTTAGTGCTAAGATGAATACCTGGCAAATACTGCCACATGAAGAGTCTGTTTCCGCTCATCACTCTACAAAAGTTTTAGTTTGCTTTTGACTTTCTTAAGTATTGTACTGGCGTAGATAGATTCTTTTCTTCTGGATTATATTTGGAAAGTTGAATTCTAGTATTGTCTATATGCGCTAATTTAATCTCTTAACATGTTACAGATCCACGAGTCATGTATTCGGAACCTGCAAAGTTCGTGTCTAAACTAAGGGATATGAAAACTGATGATAATCTTTTGCTGTTCAAATGTGACCTTGGTGCTGGCCATTTCTCAAAATCTGGAAGGTAGTTTTCTTTTCTGGTTCTTGTGCTAAAAAAACTATTCGCATTTTGAATATTATACATTGGTAAATTATACTAAAAATTTAATATATATTTATATATTGCCGGTTCTGCGGTTTATGTTCTGTTTACATAAGGTTTAAGGGTTGATTGTCTAAGTACAAGATAATGTAAACTAAAACCTCAATGTAACAGAAAATTGAATCAAAAGTGTTAGTATGCCTGAGGGTGCTCTAACTTCTTCTCCCCTTTTCAAGTAAACACATCCAATCATCTCTTTAGGCTAAAAATCATGTGGCGTTGATTGTTGAATGCAGATTTGAGAGGCTTCAAGAAGATGCCTTGACATATGCTTTTATACTGAAAGCTCTGAATCTGATTCCCACCACGCAGAACTGATAAACCGAAGAAGTGATGGCGAAGCGCAAACTGCAAGTTGCATAATCTATGCTCACAGCTTGCAGTGAGTGTCTGCTGCGTATTGGATGTTGTAGTTAGTTTGGGATTAAAATTAACATTTTGGAGAGGGAATTAAGAGGTCAATTGTGAAATTAGTAGATGGTGTTGAAAGACATTTGGGGAGGCAGAGATAATTACATTCTTACTTCTTAATTTGACACTCTTCATTTATTTCCAAATCAATCAAATTGTTTGTTCTAATTATTAGTGTTACTGGCCTGGCTTGCCCTGCCCTGCTTTATTACAATCATTACATTTTAACACACTAGTGATGCATAAACACATGCCTTTACAAGATTTGGCTCTCAAAATATAGTAAGTACAGACCAATTTTACATTGAAGAAGAGAATTTCCTAATACATCACATCTACTAATAAATTATACAACCATAGATAGGAATGCTGCACCACATTTATATCCATATAAAATTACCTTGGAACAACAATCAATTATTATACTAAATTATAAACAAACAATGCACTCCATGAGCATCTCAAATCACCAACACTCCATGAGCATCTCAAATTACCAATAATATCATTGTATTTCCATCCAATCACAAACAACACAATTTGGGGTAATTTCTGCATAAGAATTCAGAAAATTTGGGGGTAATTTCTGCATAAGAATTCAGAAAATAAGATTGGCAGAAGCATATTCCATGCATAAGATGCTAAAAAGAATAAAGAAAACCATTACTAGAGGCAACCTTCAAAGTTTTGGTTTAATTATTCGTCATTCTTGCAATTTCTACCTTCAACACCATTAAAACAGGGCAGCCATTTGTAGCAAAAATCTAACTCTGGTGCTCAAATATAAAATGAACAAGGTTCATACCATTCATTACTTTTATTCAGCCACAGAAAGCCATCTCAGGTATATAAATATTATAATTTTATTTTATCAGCCTGGTCGTTGACATTTTATATTGCAACAGCGAATACAACTGTGTAACTGTAATCAAAATAGGAAAATAAGAATAGTTTTCTGGACACCATAATCAAATAGAAGACCCATATCCACCACCACCAGGAGTTAGAATCTGAAGTATTTCCCCGGCCTGCACCTCGATGGTGTTTTTACCTCCAAGATAGATTTTTCGTTTATCTTTGGTTATAAGATAGTTGGCTCCACGGGCTCCATTTGCCCCTCCTTTTAACCCTCTAGGTGCATGTACGCGCCTCTCCGATAGAATGCTAACAACAACAGGGCGCCTAAACTCTATCTCTCTTACAAGTCCATCACCACCTTTGTGAAATCCTGCTCCTCCACTATGCTCTCTAAGTCCAAACTTATGCAAGAGAACAGGATATCTCTGCTCGAAAATTTCAGGATCCGTCATACGAGTGTTTGTCATATGGCACTGGACTCCACTGGTCCCATCCCAGCTAGGACCGGCACCACTCCCTCCTCCAATTGTCTCATAATAACCAAACGTATTGTCCCCAAAGGTAAGATTATTCATACATCCCTGAGAACAAGCACAGGCTTGAAATGCAGTTAATATTACATCAGTTACTCGCTGAGATGTGAGAACATTACCTCCTACCACAGCAGCTTTATCGCTTGGAGAGAGGAATGTGCCTGCTGGTACATGGATTTTAACTGGAGCCAAACAACCTTGATTAAGAGGAATATCAACATCCACCAGACAACGGAGGCAGTATATGACTGCTGCAGCAGTGACTGCCTCTGGAGCATTCCAGTTACCGTAAACCTCAGGGCTAGTTCCACTAAAATCAAAATATGCTTCTCCTTTGTCAGGATTGATTGCAAGTTTTAAATGAATGACAGACCCGTCATCCATGCAATCCTCTTCTTCTATCATAACAAAATTTTTCCAGCCCAACATGGTTGACTCTGATGAAACTCTGGCAGCAACTGACTTAAGCATCTCTCTAACTGCTTCTTCTGCATTAAGCTGCACATAAGTCATGTAAGCCTGAACAGTTTCTAAACCATACTGCTCAATCAGTTCTTTAATTAGAGTGATTCCCCTCTGGTTAGCAGCTACTTGTGCCCGGAGATCTGATAGATTATCTTGAAGGCGGCGTGTTCCTGGGATTTTTTGAGCATATTCATCAGCACCTGGAAACTTGAGAAGTTTGATTATCCCTTCTTCTTGGAAAATCCCCTTTTCCACAAGTTTAAATGCTTTTATTGCAGCTCCTTCTTCCCATATAGACTTGGAGAAAGGTGGCATGCTTCCAGGAGTAACACCCCCGATTTCTGCATGATGTCCTCTACTTGCCACAAAAAACACTAGTTTCCCGTTATCAAAAACAGGTGTTATCACAGTTATATCAGGAAGGTGGCTACCTCCAGCGCTGGGATGATTGGTGACAAGTACATCTCCTTCGTTCAAATTGTCACCCCAGTACTCAAGCTGCCATCGAACTGTACTGGACATAGCTCCCAGATGCACAGGTACATGTGGAGCGTTGGCGACTAATCCCCCATCTGGACCAAAGAGAGCACAAGAGAAGTCTAGCCTTTCCTTAATATTTGTTGAGATAGAAGTCCGCTGCAGGGTTCGTCCCATCTGTTCAGCAATTCCCATAAATCTGTGATTGAAGATTGACAGTTGCACAACATCTGCAACCTTCTCAGCAACTTTCACAGTATTTAGCATAGACTCAATTTCTATTTTAATATTTCCATATTTGGTTATAATAGCTTTACATCTTGGTTCTACTATTACTGTACTACTACCATTCATGATGATTGCAGGGCCAGGCACGACATGCCCATATCCCAGATTCTCAAGCTTAAACAGTGGGGTCTCATGCCATCCGTTCCCAAAGAAGACCTTGTAGTGGCCTTCACTTTTAGGTGAACCAGAAGCAGATCCTAGGGCCCGTGGTTTCAATATATTAGCTACACCTATCCCACGAACTCTGACATCGCATACAAGGATATTTCTATTCTGTAGCTTAAATCCATACTCCTGCTGGAAGAGCTTCATAAATTCATCAGCATAGTCACATGCGGATCCATCTTCAGCAATACGCCTCTTCACCATGATTGCTGTATCAGTACCCTCATACCTCAAATTTAAATAGGTCTCTGTCTTTATGTTTTCCTCCCTGAACCCTTGCTCTTGCAGCTTTTGGTTTACCTGCTTCAACAATTCAGCTTCTCGACGAGAAGCCTCCAGTACAGATTCAGGGCCATAAACAGCAGCATAGGGCTCTTGTGCTTCCTCAACAACATCTGCTAATCCCATTCCATATGCACTTAAGATTCCACAAAACCGGTGAATAAGTACTTCTGTCATACCCAATGACCTAGCTATGGCACAGGCATGCTGTGGGCCAGCACCTCCAAAGCAAGCAAGTGCATGGTTCCTTGTTTCATGGCCCTTCATCTCAGTCAATTGCCGTATCGGACGGCACATAGTCTCATTGGCAACATTGACAAACCCAAGTGCAATTTCCTCCACTGTCATGTCCTTTGCAGATGAATCCTGGCTCTTTCTGTAAGAATTTATTTGGTCTGCAAGCTGCTTGAATTCTTCCTTGGTAGCATTAATATCTAAAGGCTGATCTTCCTTTGGACCAAAGATGGATGGGAAATAATCAGGTATAACATACCCAAGAATCAGGTTTGCATCAGTGACTGCCAATTCTCCCCCTTTCCGGTAGCACACGGGACCGGGATGAGCTCCCACTGACTCTGGTCCAACCCGGAAAGCTCCAAATTGAAACTTTAGCTTTGATCCACCACCAGCAGCAACAGTGCTTATGTCAAGTTGAGGTGCTTGTATTATAGCACCAGCAATTTTAGTTTCTATAACTTGTTCATAACTTCCAGCATAGCGGCTCACATCTGTTGATGTACCACCCATGTCAAATCCAATCAAAGGCTTCTCTGTTTCAAGGCCAAAGAGAGTCTGTGAGTAGCCAACAACTCCCCCAGCAGGGCCGGACAAAACAGCCTTATGCCCTGAAAATCTACTTTCTGGTGCAAGCCCTCCATCTGACTGCATAAACAAGACATTCACCTTTCCTAGGCCTTCATCAAATCTAGATATGAACCCTGATAAGTATTCTTTCACAACCGGGGTCAGATAAGCATCCACACTGGCTGTTAAACCTCGAGGAACAGCACGAACCATAGGAGTCAAAGCAGAAGACAAAGAAACATGCCTAAAACCCAAGTTCATAGCCAACTTCTCCACGGCCATTTCGTGATATGGGTAAGTATAGGAATGCATTAGCACAACAGCCAAGCAACTAATCCCTTTGTCCAGCAAACGCTTCAACAAGGGCTTCAAAGCTTCTTCATTTAGACTCTTGGCAACCCTGACAAGCTCACCGGAAACCCCTTTGACAACCGACTCCGAATTCTCCGCATTCCCTTTCTCCTCTTCAAGAACTAGCTCAATCCTCTCATCAACTTCAACAACTTCCTCATAAAGATTGGAGGGTTTAGTTGCAGTAAGGTCAAAAATATTAGGACGAGACTGATCACCAATCTGTAACAAATCCTTGAAGCCTCGAGTAACACACAAAGCAATCCTCTCCCCTTTCCTTTCCAAGAGAGCATTGGTAGCCACGGTTGTTCCCATCCTAATCCACTCAATTTTATCAGTTGGGATTTTGGCAGTCCGGGGGATTTTCTCCCCTGTATATTCTTCGAGAATCCTCCTGATTCCTTCAATCGGAGCATCGTCATAGTTTGATGGGTCAACCGATAAAAGCTTGAGAACCCGACCATCAGGTTGACCGGGAATCTCGGCATAAACATCAGTGAAAGTGCCCCCTCTGTCTATACAAAACCGCAGCTTCTCTTCACTCACACTCCCCATTTCCCACTCAAAGATAAAACCTGAACCCAGATTACCCAACTATTCACAATTCATACAACTCTTTGGGATATGACTAAAACAACAAATACCCAAAAAAAGAAGAAGCTAAATGAGATATGGGGTGCGAGAGTTACCTGGTAGGATTTGAGAAATTGCTGATTTCAAGCCTTGAGATGAGAGGGAAGTAGGTGTTTGAGTCTAATACGTCTTAAGATTATGTGATGATGGCGATATGAGTTTTTTAATGACAAAACCACCTAACCTTCCTATTAGAGACAGAAAAAATATCCAACTTGGCAAGTCATTCATAGATAAACACAGAAATGTTTTTGTTGGACTTGTTTTGTTCGGCCTCTAGTCTACAGTCTAGACCCTCACCAGATGCATACTTAGTGGATGAGATTTATTTATTTATTTATTCTATTTTTTAGGTATATTCTTTTTGATATTTAATTTAATTTATACATTGCCCAAAATATATCAGATATCAGTTTTTGCCTTTCATTTCTCTACCTAGTCAATTTCAAGGTCGAGGATAAGTTGAAGTTTTTCTGGAACTTGACAGCTAAACTGCTTATAGGCTTCGTTTAGATTTGAGTTTTGCAGAGTCAGGTCATCAATGGCCATTTTTAATTAGTAAAGTAATACTCCAATCTCAGAAATACTTAGGGGGTGACTTGCTTAATTTGATTCATGATTGATTAGCTTTTTTTGCATCTCATATTATTATGGATTTATGGCGGCTAAAGGAAAAACGTTTGTTTTTTCATTTCAGAATCAGAACTATAAACTTTGCTGCGGTTGCAAAATTATGGTTCACTCTTTGTTGCCTCATTCCCCATTGTCTTGCTTGGTGATGAGGCCGGAGCCTTGCCATTAAATACCCAACAATGCCACAATGCAACAAAGATCAAACATCACAGATCATGGTGCAGATTGAAAACCATCCACTACAAAACATTGAACCGCAGCCATGTAGCAAAAAAAAAACCCAATATAAACCATCTCATAAAGAAAATACCCAAACTCTTCTTCCAATTTGAGATACATAATAATCCCATCACATACATATGTAATAGGGAAATCGGTAAGTCGAGATGACTAACTCCAAAACCAGTCTGAAGTAAAACTCATAAAACGCAATATAATAGCCAAAGTCAATCTGATCTGAAGATAAAGCAGGAAACTTAAACATCAAAAATAACACTCATTTTATGCCCCGCTGCCACTGAATAATATATATATACTATATTTAGCAGGAATCCTGTTTTGACTTTTCAAAAATAACACTCCTTTTATGGACCTGGTATTAAAACTAAACTAAATGGGCCAAGCCTTTTCTTTCTTTACATTTTCATCCAAATTCATTCATTTTTTTAGCGTTTGGGAACTAATATTTGGAATTAGAATTGGATTTCAAATTTGTGTTTTAAAATGCTTGATTTCAACAACCTTTATTGTCTTCTTTTTCCGTATTGATGGGTGTCGTATTCCTCCAAAAATAAAATCATACAAAACCTATAGACAGGGTAAGTACGAGTCGATCCCACAAAGAACTATTGTTTTAATTACTTTTCCTAAAGTTGTGAATTAACCTAAATGGGGGGTTTTATGGAGAAATTAACTAAACTAAATAAATAACAAAATAAAGTACTAGCGAGATTAAAGAAACAATTAAATAGACATTCCAATTTCAAGACAATCGCACTCTTGGGATAAAAGGATTTGATCCTTGGCATCAATTGGTATCTAACTTGATAAATAGATGGCGTGGATTAATGTCATCGACCATTAATCCCTATCTTTCCTTAGTCTTCATTAGTCATGACGCAAGTCCTAGACTAAATCCTAACAAATATACTAACCTAGTTCCAAGCGTCTACTAGATTCAAGTAATTTATTGCTTTAAGAACTAGAAAGATCTTAGCCAACAATAGACAATGCTCACTAATATAGGCAACATTCAATCTATATTCAAGATTCTCTTAGAGGGCTACTCTAAGGTATTACTAGGGATTCAATTACCTACGATTGCATATAGGAATCTCATCTAACAATAGAAATCATACCCAATTACAATAGATGGCCATTCTACATAATCTAACATGAAATCATTCAAATAATTTAGAGAAAATTGAAATACTTACAAGATAGATGAATAAGCGCAGAGCCTCACAAATCAAATACCCAAGAGATTGAAAGTCTCAAAATTGAATTAACTAGAAAAGATTGGTTACAAAATAATCAAGAATAAAGAAAATCTTCATTCTTGAAATTACGTTCAAAGCCCAAAGCAAAATTCCAATTTCTGGAATTGAAAAGTTCAATCTCAATCTCCAAAACTCCTTCCGTCAAAAGTATGCGGCTAATATATATATGAAATCCTAATATTTTGATTTTGGCAATATTACAACTTTGCCATCAAACCTTAAAGACAAATAAAAGTAACATGGGTCATCTTCTTTTCTTCCAAGGCCCAAAGTAGTCAATTTTAGCCCAAAAACGGTTGAGCCCAAATGAATATAATCTGTAACCTTGTTTTCAAATCCTGTTTCGACCCAGAGAAGGTTGAGTTTGACCCTGATGAAGGTCGAAACAGGGAAATTTCAGCTTTTTCCAAATAACTCCAATTTAGCTCATTTTGCCTTGAAGCACTTCAATATGTACCTAAAACACAAATATGAATAAATTAAGCATCAAGTACATAGAAATAGGCACATAATCAAATCAAATTGACATTTAAAATATAAGAAAATATGTGCCTAACAAATTCCCCCACACTTAGATCTTGCTAGTCCCTAGCAAGCTAGAAAACAAAACAAAGACTAAAAACTTAAAGAAAACTAAAGACAAGCAAACAAATGCATATGCAAACAAACACTCTAAAATCAAAAAGGAAAATCACATGCAACAAATGACTTAGTTCCACTTTCGTAGGCACACGGTGATTTTTAGCATAAACCACAAGCCTTTAAACCCCTAAGCGTCCCTAGAGGAGGAGTATAGTCTCCTGAGGGCTTACTTAACTAGAACGACACCCTCAAACATTATGTAGAAGAATTTCACTAGAGAAGCAAAAAAAATTTTTTTCTTTTGAAAAATCAAAAATTTTTGTCAAATTTTAAAAATCGTTTTGAAAAAGCCTTCTCTAGTAAAAATGCAAAGAATGGACCTTTAAAATAGACATTTCCCTCCCCCACACTTAAATAACACATTGTCCTCAATGTGTAGGTGGTTGCTAAACTAATCAACCAAAAATTTGTTTCCAATCAAAGAGTTTAAAATGTGGAGTACACAAAATATCATCTCAAAAATTCATCCACTAATTCTAGAAAGGTATAGTAAAGGTTAGTAAAAATTCAAAAGTAATATAAATCAAATAAAAATATGCTCAAAAATCCAATCAAAATATTATAGGGTTCATCATACCTTAATAGGTATGTATAATCCACTCATAATAGTATACTTACCATAGGCTTGCAAAACTATCCAATCTCCACTAAAAATTAACTCAAAATGAAATAAATTATAGTATACACAAGAACTAGAATGCATTGATAATAAGGGTTGTAACAGGGCTAATGGGTAAAGTGGATTATCAAAGAAAGGGTAAATGATATATCAAAAATATCTCAAGAAAGGTGAAGTGAAAATAATCATGGGCAAATATATTAATGAGTAGCCCAAAACTTAGCTTCAAGAACTTCAACTTTCTTCTTCCTTCTTAACTTTACCATAAACAATGAATGCACAAATGGATGTCCATAACTATAAGCACAAGTGTCTTTTTTTTTTCATTTTTTTTTTGAAAAATCCTGACTCAACCTAAAAAGGGTTGAGTTTGGACCCTTTACAGGTCCAAACAGGATTTTCTCTTCCTTCAGCTCGACCTGTGACAGGTCGAGTTCGACCTTCCACGGGTCCAAACAGGAATTTTCTCAACAATTTTTTTTTTCAATTTTTTTGACACTTCTCAAATCAACCAATTGAGTAACTTTGACATCAATTCAACCCTTCAAATAATAGGATCTCTAGGAATCCCTCACAAATAACCGATTTCCATGCTTTAGCCAAGAACCAACAATGAAACAAGTCAAACTTCACCAATCAGGAGATAATATGGCTAAGAGAAAACTTGTCTTTCTTTAAAGGGTTAGGGTTCTTTGGGATAATGTGGCTAAGAACAAAGAAATATATCAAATATCGGCTATAACCAAGAAAAAAAGGCACAATGGGGTTCACTACTATGGTCTTTCAAAAGGGTTGGCAACAATTAGGCACAAACTCAATCCTAAAATGCATATTTTCTAGCTCCATAAAAGTGTATACTATAAAAGATAATGAGCTAAATATATAAATCGCCTCGAAAGGATAGTCAAGCAAGTTCTAGAAGTAATACTTTATGAAAAACTCCCATATAAATTTCAATCAAAGAATAATCTTGCATATGAAAATTTGAAATATATTACAAATGCCTAAATACTAAAGTAAACCATGCCAAACTAGCTTTCATAGATAAATCAAAGAGATAAGACAATGTGTACTCAAAATAATTTTAGAATTTTTGAAAACAATTTCAAAAATCAATGAATTGTTTTTTTTTAAATCTTATTGGTTAGATCAATATCAATACATGAAGCACAAAAGTGGGGAAAAATTATCAATAACATGATATATGCAATACTTAATCTATCAAGAAAGTGTGCACCCAATCCAATAAATTAAGCAAACATAATAATAAGCACAAAGTATCATAGCATGTCTTATATAAGGTCCTAAACATGGAATATGCAAAAATTGACTAAAAGCTAATTAACATAAAATTCAAAATTAAAACAAAACAAAAATAAATCATTGGGTTGCCTCCCAACAAGCGCCTTTCTTTAATGTCTTTGGCTAGACCTTTCCATTCTCTATTTGTCAAGGAGGATCTTTCCACCTCAATGCAAAAATCAAATATGAACAAAATCGAAAGATATGAACATATAAGAATAAAAGAAAAGTAAAGAGATATGGAAGGAAGTCACCTATTTTGCTTAAAGGAACTCCATGAATGGCTAGTAAAGCCAATGCCCTTGTTGTTGCCGTGGTGGGTTTGTGCAAGAGCTTCTTTGAGTGAAAGAAATTGGCTTTAGACTCCTCTTGCATTCTCAGCATCTCAACAACATTATTAAAATTGCAGGCATCATCATTCTTAAAGAATGGCTCCATTGTCACCCATTTGTCACATGAATTATCACCATTGAAGCATCCAAACTTCAAAAACTTCTCAATCCCTAGGAAATCTTGATTCTCACATCTCAAAATCTCAATTGGAGAAGAGTTATCAACCATATTGACTTCGGATGCGGAATTTCCATTTAAATTTGGATTGGGAAGGAGTTGAGGTTGATTGAGTGAAGAAGTTATCTCATCAAGTTCATCTAGAAAAGTTGTTGTTTCGACCTCTACGAAGGTTAAAACAGAGTTCGTTTTCTCTTCTTTTTCAGCTTCTTCCTCACCTTGGTTCACTTCCCATGCTTCATTTTCTTCTTCCTCAAGGGTATTGAGGTAAGCTTCAACCCTTCCTAAGGAATCAACAAGTTGTCCCACTTGATTTCCCAGATCTTCTATTTCTTGTTCATGTATCGATAATTTTTGTTTAATTAACGATTGTCCTTTAGCAAGTAACAATTGTCCATCAACAAGCTTTTCCATTAAAGCCACTAAAGTTGAATTTGGAGCTTGAACTTGTTGTGAGAATTGGTGATAACTTGCATATGGCTCATAACACGAACTAAGAAAATGTTGACCTCCATGCTGCTCATATGGTGGATAATCTTCATAACCTGAATTGTAAGAACAATGGTTGTAATAAGGGTCATAGTAAGAAAATCCATCATAAGCGCTAAATTGTTCCATAATAATGAAAATATAAATTAAGTTCAAGGAACGAGGAAACCAAATTTAGCCAATAATTCTTCAACACTTGAACGGAGGGGTGCCTTGTAAAGCAGCGCCTAATGCCCAAACCTACAAAATTAACAAAAACACAAAAAAAAACAAAAACAAAATACGAAAAATAAAAACAGAACTAAAGGAAAGTAACAAAACAAATGAGTTCCCCGGCAACGGCGCCAAAATTTGATGGGTGTCGTATTCCACCAAAAATAAAATCATACAAAACCTATAGACAGGGTAAGTACGAGTCGATCCCACAAAGAACTATTGTTTTAATTACTTTTCCTAAAGTTGTGAATTAACCTAAATGGGGGGTTTTATGGAGAAATTAACTAAACTAAATAAATAACAAAATAAAGTACTAGCGAGATTAAAGAAACAATTAAATAGACATTCCAATTTCAAGACAATCGCACTCTTGGGATAAAAGGATTTGATCCTTGGCATCAATTGGTATCTAACTTGATAAATAGATGGCGTGGATTAATGTCATCGACCATTAATCCCTATCTTTCCTTAGTCTTCATTAGTCATGACGCAAGTCCTAGACTAAATCCTAACAAATATACTAAACCTAAGTTCCAAAGCGTCTACTAGATTCAAGTAATTATTGCTTAAGAACTAGAAAGATCTTAGCCAACAATAGACAATGCTCACTAATATAGGCAACATTCAAT